>VNJZ01000415.1:0-13205 GCA_008042795.1 Drosophila asahinai | reverse complement strand
AACCTAATGACATTTTTCTAACAAAAAATACATACATATATCCCCGCAGTCAGGGTTTTGGCGACTCCTGGTGGACTGGAGCCCCTCTGCTTTTCCCTTCCCGATCGTTGCAGTCTGCCTGCAGCTTGTTTTTGTCATTGCAGCTGCCCCTTTCTCTAACCTTACACCCACATCTCTACCCTAACGCTCAGGATCCCTTCCCTCCTTCATTTTACTCCATTTTATTTCTGCTTTTCTTCCGTATTTAATGCATTATTTAATAACATTTAAACCTTTTCAGAAACACTCTTTCGCTCTCCTTTATCTTTAGCCAATTGTAAGCCCGGCCTTAAAATTATTATTAAATAAATCACATAACATTTCTTAAGGATTCCAGATTTCCAAACAACAGCGGTTTTGGGTCCTACCCGATGAGAGCTGAATAAGGAAGGGGGAAACCGACGATTTGTAGCAGATCTTATCCAGACGTCATACTCAAAGTAAATTTTAAGAAAGGGCCCACTCACAACGAATCATTAAACAATAGATATACATATATACAGGCAGATAAATAAATATTAATAAATATTGTAAAATAAATAATTAAATGTGGATAAATTAATAAATAAATAAGAATAAAATAATATAGAGATAAATATGGATATAAATAAATAAAAAGGAATAATAAATAACAACGACTTTTAACAAATACAAAAAAAATTAAACAGATAAAAAAAACTATAAAAAAAATATCTGAAGCCTTTGGTGGCTCCCGGTGCCGCCACTAGGGAGGCGTGTCGGTCTTCCAGGCGACGAAAAAATGTTATATAGATGTGTGGCTGTGGCTGTGGTTGCGGCAGCGTGCTCGGAGCGTGCCGACAAAAATCATCAAAAAAATCAAAAAATCATCATTTGGCAGCCATTAGACAAAAATTATTGGGGCCGCAAAAAAAATGGCGCCAGGCCGAAAAATAATGGCCTGGCGTTTTTCTATAGTCTCCTCCTTTAAAGGTCCTCTGGGTCTGGTCGGCTCTGGATATTTCGCCAACCCGGCTTCCCAGTTCTCCTTTTTGCTTCCACTTGTCGCTCTTGTCTCTTGTGTATTTATTTTTATTAAATTAAATTAAATTTTAATTTAATTTTAACTTACTTCCACACTGGCGGGCGGCTCTGGCACTCGGTTAATATTTTTTTCTTATTTTTTTCTGACTGCACTTTTCGTTGCGGAGCCGCAGTACCGCACTCTGACTATCCTCAAATTCGTCTCCCGGTTTGAAACAACGGAGGAAGCGCATGGGCGAACACTTCTCATTCGAGAGTCGTTGTTTCTACTTTCCACTCAAACCGGGTTCACGACCCTTTTCAAAAAAAGTGCTGCGCACAATTTTGAAATGACCCCGGTTGGCAGCCACGTTCCGACCTATTTTTTTTTGACTGCACTTTTCGTTGCGGAGCCGCAGAACCGGACTCTGACTATCCTCAAATTCGTCTCCCGGTTTGAAGCAACGGAGGAAGCGCATGCGCGAACACTTCTCATTCGAGATCCGTTGTTTCTACTTTCCACTCAAACCGGGCTAACGACCCTTTTCAAAAAAAGTGCTGCGCACAATTTTAAAATGACCCCGGTTGGCAGCCCCGTTCCGACCTATCTCGATACTCCTAGCCAGATCTCTACCGATAGTTCGGACCTGCCACCCTCCGCCTATCGATAGGTCCGTCGCCACCCGGTATTTCGGACATAACACCACACTAAAATTATTACAAAGGATTCTGATCCAACAAATGCGTTCGAAACTATACTCGGAATCGATTCCATACATATCCACGCGGAACTTATTGCAGGAAAGGCAGCACAACGTCTAGTTGCATCAGGTATCATATTTCTACAAGGATTTGGCGCCAATCAACTCTTTTAAAATTGAATTAAATGGAGCTAGATCGACCGATTCGCCCGCAGTGCATCAATGGTAACTAGGCGGTGGACGATCTTGCAATGCAGGGCGTCGGGATGGCGAATTGAGAACTTGCCTGTCTCCTTAAAAACGCTCCAAAACTAGTTAGAGAGACGATCTAACGCGCGAACTAAAAGAAGGTGAAGGAACTCCACAGCCTGCAAATCTCAAAAATCATGTGCAAAGAGAGAAACGAAAAACTGAGTCACTTCTTACTGCATCTACCAAGGAAAGATTGCATTCTGTTAGTGGGAATAGTGGGCTAACTGTCTGGCTGCGATGAGGCTAGGCATCACTGACAACAGCAACTACAGAAAGTCTGATGAATCCGAGGGAACCGAGACCTTGGAGCGTCTTAACTGCAAGTGCCCAGCCCTATCAAGAGCAAGTACAAAATACCCAGGCGGCCAGTACTGGCATCGCTTAAAGATGCCTCCAAGAGGATGTCTTTGCCTTTGTGATAAATACCTCGATTATTAATGACGTCAAAATCTCTTAAAATGTTATTTTTCTATCCGGTACCCATAGAGTACAAGGGTAGTATAACTTCGTGCAAACCGAGACTTTATATGTCGGATATGAGAAGTAAATCCTACTATGTTAAGCAATGTGTTACAATAAATGGTTGGAAGTATGAACGGGTCGGGTTTATATAATTTCCTTGACCGAATGTGGTCCTTTGACTAACGATCCTTCAATGTAGGTTGAGATTGTCTGATTCATGATACAATTAAAGATGGTAGGCTCGTCGGGTGTTTAGCCTTCGATTTGCTCATTGATGTGGCAGTGAACATTTTTTTTTTTTTTTTCCAATTTTTTCCGTGGCACGTTCAAGGCGGAAATTTTATCAATGCATCAAAATATTTGGTAAGGATAACGTTGTGGGAGAAAATTTTGGAGTGCAGCCTGAGTGAGAACTCCAGGATTTGCGACACAGGAAAGTAAAGCAAAGCCGAAACCAGAATTTCCAAAATTAAGCTACGCCGAATCAATCTTATTATTATAATAGGAATCGGGAAACGGAAATTTTGAGAAATTCGTGGAGTGAAATGTTCGAAACTCAAAACCGAAATTTCAAAGAACTTATTGAAGCGATGTAAACTTCTATGGCCGGGCCATCCACTAAAAAAAACCATTACATTGTCTTAATTCAATCCCGATATCACAGGTGCAAATGGTGTGGCCTGGGCAGCTAGACAAAGTTGTGTCAGTAACCGCATAAAAAAAGAGAGTGGACCTATGCCTATGGACCTATCCTCTATGGTGGAACCTAGAGGAGTCCTAGTACATCAGAGTGATCGTGTTCCATTGTGTTTCACTCTGAAGCTGATTGTTCTATATTGAAAGAAAGTGTGCCCGAAAAGTTTATAGACAAGAGAACAAATGATTTATACTCTGTTTAAACTGGGTCCGCAACAGCAAGAACTCGAGAATGTCACAAAATCGTCTTTTCCCTCTATAAGCTGTGCCTGTGCTAGAAAGAGACCAGAAAGAGCCGCAACAGCGAGTTGTTGTGTGTTTAACTTAGTATATTTTTAGTATATGTAGAATTTTGTGTAATATTTAGGTAAGTTTTGTTTGGCTTTTTTGAGATTTTAAGCAATTAGAAGGTGCTTTTAACTACGAGGTCTTTCTGCGCCCAAGTCACCTGTTTTGAAAGCAAATATTTACAGCAATAAAAGGTACAGCGGCTCCAGAGAAGCAAGATTTAAAATTCTGTCGTCGGCTTCGAAATAGCTCCGCTCTTAACTTATATGCGCCGATCTGATTAAAATTATCCGCCTTCACTATTTCGGTGAGAGCTGTAGTTAGGTAATTGGCTGAGGAAATCACCCCACTCGACAAAGTCACAATTTCTTAATTTTCTGCGCTTCTATCAATTTTTTTCGTCCTGGAAATGAAAATTTGTATTTTCTCCTCCTTGGTTTATTTGGTTTTGACAGTCGACTGCTTTACGATAAGTGGGTTCGCATTCTTAACAGAGTCGCAACAACTTTTCGTAACTGTTACTTTAAGCGGCAGTCTAAATATGGTATTAGTTGTCCTTAAAGGTATTGGAAACACTTCTGTTTTCAGTACTCAACAGAAATTACGTAGGCATGAAATGAAATTTTATTTAATTTAGTGCAAGACAGCTATTTAAAGCAAGCAGTTATGGTTGGTTGTGAAATTCTCGGGCCAGGATTTGACCTAGTTTAGATGACTATATTGATGCTTTATTCCTAAGAGTAGAATAACTACCGGGCACTTGGAGATTCTTTAGCTGGATCATAATAAAACAGTCCAAAGAAGGCCGTATAGAGTAAGCTCAGAAGAAAATGATGTTGTGAGAAATAAGATAAATAAGATGTTAGCTGCAAACGTTATTAAACCCAATAGTTCGAAGTTCCAACATTGGTTACTGGTTAAAAAAAAGAATGACACAGATGGACTTTGCGTTGACTATAGCGAATTAATTGCCAACACTATTGCAGTTAGATTTCCGTAATCACTCATATCTGATCAGATTGCCAGGTTACGCGGTGCGATATGTTTTTCGTGTTTAGATATCCCTATTCATCCCGAGTCTATCGAACGAACTGCCTTCGTTACACCAGAAGGACAATATGAGTTCTTATCTATGCCTTTTGGGTTAAAAAACGCTGCATCCATCTATCAGCGCGCGATAACCAGAGCATTAGGCGGTCTGGCGAACTCATTTGTAATTGTTTACATGGATGATGTAGTGATTCGAACAGAGACTAAAAAGTTAGAATTTGAGCGATTGAAAGAAGTAATCGAAACATTAACCAAATCTGGGATTTCATTTAATTTTACGAAGGGTGTATTCCTCCAAACAAAAGTTAAATTCCTTATTTAGGAAATTATCGCCGGAGAAGTTCGACTAAATCCATGAAATATAAAAGCATTAGATGAGTTGCTGCCCCAACAAACTTCCACCCAACAAAAACTATTCATATGGGAGAAAGCAGGGATCGTACCAGTTATAATTTTTAAAATAAAAGTAGTTAAATAAAAGATATTTTTTGATTTAATAAAAATGATTGTAAATTAACTGTTATTTTTGATTTTGAATAAAAAGAGTTTAAAATAGTTCTTATTATTCAATTTGTATATAAAAGATAAATCAAACCTGTTATTTGTAATTTTTAAATTGAAAAGTCGAATATAACTGTTGATGGGTCAAAACCCAGTTAGTAGATATTTGTTAATAATTGAATTCCGCACCTTCTGAATATTAGTTAATATAAGAGCTGTTATACTGATGCTGCCAACTCGTACGAACGAATTAGTGGCAGATAGAAAAGGTATTAGAGAGAAGAATATACTTGAAGTTATAACGCCAAGAGAAGTTGAAGTGAGGAGGAAAAACCTAAGAATTAACATTAAAATTTATACAATTAAACTAGCCCCATCCGATTTTTTTTTTTTTTAATATATTTACGTTGATGCACTACGGTCAGTACACTCAAGTGGCCCTTCGAAACCAAGCACGTGCTTGTTAGGGTTAGGTGTTAATAAGCGCGAAAGAAAAGTATAGGTAAAAGAATGCGAGGAAACTACCCTCCACCATATAGACTAATAGCGCGCAGCTCGATTGCTATCTTGCATGTGTGGGTTAAGATTAATGTTTTTAGTTTAGGAAGGCTATCAACAGATGAGGTTATTTTGTACAAATCATTATAATTTGCACATAGTACTCTAAAGGGTTCATGCATTTCATACGAGGTTCTACAATGGTGCAAAACTAAAGGCAAGTAGGATCTGGTGGTTCTACATGGTAGGTGGAAATTCAACTGCCCCAAAAGATCGGTGCTTTCGACGTCACCACGGATCAGGTTATACATAAAGACAATGCCTAGCATGGTTCTACGGTTTGCTAAGGAAGGTAGGTTTTTTTTGCCAAGAACTAATCAATCTCGCCCTAGATAATCGCCTCTATGCAGTAAAACGCCACAAGCTATGCATTAATTGCCTTGGCAAGGGTCATATTGTCGGCAATTGTCGTCGACGCAGAGATGCCGCGCCTGTGCGTTAGCGCATCAGACGCTGCTTCATCGACTCTCACCTGGGTCGGTCGCAACTCCCTTGTCACGAACTCAAGCGGAGTCTGCACAAGTTTCGGACGCAGTCACACATACTCACACGGAACAGCGTTCCGATTGTGTCATCCTGGCTACAGCACTGGTTCTGGTCAAGGATGCATCTGGATACTACAAAATAGGAAGAGCGCTTCTGGTGAATTTCATATCCGAGGAGTTCACCCAAAGTCTTCGACTGCCACGGAGCAAACGCAACCTAGAGATTCGAAGCATTGGGGAGACACAAACTCAAATCAAACACCATGCAACCACCAATATCAGGTCGAGGCACAATGAATTCGAGCTACTCCTTGATTTTTGCGTGACATCACACATCGATTTTCACCCAGATTCGGAAATTGACATCTCCTCGTGGTATTTTCCGCAGCACTCATCGCTTCCCGACGAAAACTTTAACAAGTCTCGCTGCATCGTTTTGCTTTTAGGCACGGAAACCTTCTGTTCACACATGAACACGTTTTATATATATATATGCAGACATACATACATACATGTAGATCTGTAACAAATCGATGCAGCTGTGATCTGCTTGAGCGCATGTGCGCGTATCTATAAATAGCGGCCAAATGGGCCTAACACAAAACACTTGAGCCTAGCACAGACAAAAATGTAATCATGACAAATATGTAATCTGAGCTCCTGGGTGGGTCACAAAATATATGATAGGTGCGGGATAGCTGTGTCTTTCCCATCGCACTCAAGAATTTTTCCCATGTTAGGGTTAAACAACCACTGCGTTGGTCTAGCGATAAGACTAGTTTTAAGAATCTCATCACCGCTACGTAAACGCGGACTTTGAAATAAAGATTCAGTTTGAAATATTAACTCAGCAAATGAAGACGTCTTTTTATTTAGTCGTTCTTTTCATTTTGGTCCTTCGAGGCACTCTGTAACTTTCCCCCTTGTGGTAAGAGGTTCAGAGTTTTTTAAACCAGCACCTTAAAAATCTGTATGTAGTGCAAAGGCAGTTAAAGTTGCAAAAATAAATATCTCTTGTTTCCCCCCACCCGTGGTAAGGAACATTGAACATATAACATATAAAGCAAAAATATATAAAAGAATCATTTTTGTTTAAACAAAACACCTTAGTCTTGATATTAAGCTAGAGGTTGTTATACCCAAATTAAAAGTGGTAAGGCGTGCTTGAGGCCTCAAACATCAGCTTGAAAAAGTGATTTGTGAAAACCATAAAAAATTAAAGTTTGGACTCACTAAAATCCTACAACATAAAAAAAACAAAAATTTTAGTGATTACGGTAAAAGTGGAGCCCTAATTCACTAGCTATTAATTAGCTATATAAAAACCCTATAAAACAGTGCTTATATCAAAAAAGAAAAAATAGTGCACTAACAGTACAAACAAATAAAAAATAAAAATACAACAAAAGTATATCCNAATTAAAAAAAAAAAAAAAAAAAAAAAAAAAAATTGGAGCCCTAATTCACTAGCTATTAATTAGCTATATATAAAACCCTATAAAACAGTGCTTAATCAAAAAACAAAAAAATAGTGCACTAACAGTACAAACAAACAAAAAATAAAAATACAACAAAAAAACATTCCCAGAAGGAAGACCAACGGCAGCGCCTACAACAACAGCGAACGACAGCATATATATATATATATATACATTTAATTATATTTATTTTTTCCAACAAATAAAACCTCAACTCTGGAACGAGAGCTCTCAATGATGGAATAACAGAGGGTGAGTAAACACACACAGACATATATAAATTAAATATAAGTGTATTTCCCAAGTGTCCCTCGCCGCTTTCCGTTAGGAGGGTGAGGTGACGTCAGCGCCTACGTGGCTGTCTGGACTTCTTGGCTCTTGGTTCCGGGGTGCAGAGAATCTCTTCTCCCCTTTGTTCGCGGGGTCAGCGCTGAAGTTTTCAAGTTATGCTGGGAGAACTTCTCTCCGTTATTAGCGGCCCTTAAGGCACGGTAACCAATTAAATAAATGACGGCGTTAGCCGGAGTCAAATTTATAGAGCGATGTGCTCTTTATTATAATCAAAATCAAACTGAAACTTATTCAACTGTACTTAAGCTAAGCGTGGCCGGCAAGCCGACCGCTCGTCCAGCAAAGTGCTGACACTGGCAAAAACAGCATAACTCACTATACCGGGCACCATTAGGAACCAGGAACGGCCCCTAAAAGTGTTTATGTTGAGATTGCATTTAAACACTACGGTGATCCAATAATGACCCAAGATTTGTATCGACTTAAAATTACTCATTAGTGTTAACTACTCTCCCCTTAGAAATAAGACCGTCCTCGGTCATCTGGAACTTGTCAACGATTTGTTGAATCTCCCGCGCATCTCGTCTCCTCCTCAGCATCATGATGAGTAGGAAGGAGCAGCTTATGAGGAGGCTGGCTCCCACGCCGACTGCGAACCAGGTGTCGGTAGTTCCAGCCGATTTCACTTCCTCCTTAAGCCCTTGGATAACTTCCAAGTTTTGGTTGCTAATTCTTTGGAGAAGTGGCAGGCTTAGTGTTGGATCGTAGCGGTTAAGTAGCGGAGACGTCGCCATGCCCGGAGTTTTTCTTAAAATTTCACGTTGGTTTTAGTATTTGGTGCCATTGATAAAAGCCACTCGCTCGAAAGTAACGAGGTGTGAACCGTTGGTGGTTATTTCAGGGCCGTTGTCAGTGCTAACTTTATCTGGGCATTCGTTGATTATAATTTATCGTGGGCCGCCAGCTTGCAAAACGATGCGTAAGTTGTTGGTACGCAATCGGTGACTGCCAGGACGTCGTTGTTGCATTCTGCTACTACATTCTCCTTCAGTTGCAGAATGGTGTGTTGGTGGGATACAGGGAAAATTGTGATAGGGACTTTACCTAAGGTTGTCCTTGTGGACCTCTCTCCCCCTAATGAGAACAGATGTTCCCAGATCTGCTTCCACACGCTCTTCTGAATAAAGCGGCGTCAATTTATTCCCTAATCTTTTGTTGTCACGTAATTGTACTTTTTCACCAACTTTGAAAATTCGGTTTTGTCTTGTAGGGTTAATCCTGTCCAGGTTAGCCTGTTGTGCCTTGTCAATTTTAGCTTTGATTGCCAACTTGATCTCGTCACTGCTGGCGTGGATGACATCTACTGGCCTGAACTCTGTGACCGAATGTAGCGACCTATTGTATTCTACCGTAGACCGCAATATCAGTTCCACAGTATCCTCGACTTTTTTATCAATTTTGAGGCATCTGGCGATTTCTGCCAGGGTACTGTGAAATCTTTCTACTTGGCCATTGGAGCTACTGTGTAGCGGTTGTGCATTATTAACATCGATGCTGTGGTTTTTCAGCAATGATGTGATTGTTTCGGAGTTGAAAGAGGCCTCATTGTCGCAGTATATGGTTTTGATATTTGGGTAGAAGTTTACCAATTGGAGAATGGGGGCTCGTACGTCTATTATTGCTCTAGAAACTAGGGGTTGTACGATAGCGAATTTGGACAATTTGTCAATACAGGTTAAGAAGATTTTTTTGTCGGTTGAAAAAATGTCGATACGCAACATTCTCCAACGTATGAAGGGACAGGCGTCTTTCCTAATTCCTGTTTCTTAGGATGACGGTCGTATTTGGCTTTATTGCAATTTGCGACCACTTCGCTGGCTAGTTTAGACATGTTCGGGAAGTAATAATCCCGAAGGATTTGTTTTGCGTTCTCCTGCGCAGCCCGATGGGCGCGATTGTGCTCGGTGTTAGTGATTTCAAGCTGTTCATTGGCGTTGGTAATGTCACTGACAAAGGTTTTACAATGCCAAAACGTTGTCGCAGGAAACTCCTGCCTCAAGCCATGTTGAATACGAGCCAGGGTAGGGAAATCACAGTGAATCGCGTTCACAACATTGGCGTTGATGATCTCTTTTACGGATTCAACCAGCGAGTCTTTGTTATTAAAGGTTATGATGTGACGAGTTCTATTCCCGAAGACTATGAAATCTCGCCGAAGTGGTTGACTTGCTTCTTCCAAAATGATTTGGTTTCTGAAGCAGTTCAGAGGCTTGTCTGTGGTTTCTATGGTATACGAGAGCGAAAGCTCACTATGCACCGTGGCTGCATCGGACTGGGCCTCAGCCTCTAAGTTGTTCAGGGGTTGTCGAGACAACGCGTCAGCTACCAAGTTTTGTTTTCCGGGTGTGTAGAACACTTTCCCGTTGTTCTCATCAATAAATGCTTTCCATCGCTTGATCTTAGCGTTGGTATTTTTGTCGGATACCGCGTATGTGAGAGGCTGGTGGTCTGTGAAGATCCGTACCTCCTTGGTACCGTATAGGTAATTTTGGAGCTTGCCTATTGCCCAGACTATCGCCAACAATTCTCTTTCGTTGGTGGCGTAGTTTAGTTCGCAGTCTTTTAGCGTGCGACGCTGAGGCGTCGGTGGTTAAGTCAAATGGTAATTTGAAATCGGGGTATGTCAATATGACATCTTTTGATGCCAAGATGTTACGGAGGTGGTCAAATGCGTTTCGCTGGGTTTCATTAAACCTGACAGCTACTTCTTTCGACACATTCTTGCTGACCGTTCCGTTTTCTCCTTTGAGGATGGCGGTAAGGGGTCTAGAAATAGAGGCAAATTTTTTGTACAAAACTTCTGTAATAGCTTGCCAGGCCAAGGAAGGACCTGAGGCCAAACAGGTTTTCTGGTTCGGGGAACTCTTTTATTACCCTAACTTTTTCTGGGTCTGTTTTTGTTCCGCCTCTGGTGACAATGAATCCTAAAAATTCTACGCTCTGTCTAAAGAACTTTGTTTTTTCCCGTGCCACCCTCATGTTGGCATCGAGTAGCCGCACTGTGTCGATGTGCTTAACATATTCCGTTTCATTTTCGGAAAAAATGATGACATCGTCATCGTAGACATAACATATTTTGCCGATTTCTTCCCGCAGCACATCGTCGATGGCTCTTTGGAAGATACTCCCTGCGTTTTTTAGGCCGAAGGGTAGTCTGCATAATTCGTACTTCCCACCGTTAACTGAGAACGAGGTCTTTTCTCGGTCCTTTTCAGTTAGGTATATTTGATGATACCCTGACTTTAAGTCTAGGGTGGTGAAGAATTTGGCTTTCCCCAAGTTCGCTAGAATCATGGGTATACTTGGAATGGGGTAGCGATCGGCGATGGTTCGTTCATTCAGTTTCCTGAAATCTATAACCAGTCGTTTTTTTCTGGTTGCCCTCGGCGTCAAGTCCTTTTTTGTCAACAACCCATGTTGGCCTGTTAAATGGTGACCTAGAGGGCCGGATAATGCCATCTTTTAACAGCTGTTTGATTTCTGCGTTAACAAAATCTGCTGCTCCCATGGGGTAAGGATATAGCTTGGAATATACGGGTTCGTTAGTCACCGTGCGGATTGTAGCTGTAATTGAGGTGTTAAAAGGTAGCGCCTCGTTAGAGTGCGAAAACACTTTTTTCCTATTAAGAATAATATTTTTAAATTCAGCTTTCACTGAGTTTGGGACTGTTAAGTCCTCGATATTTGTGAAGTTCACATAATCGCAGACGTGGTATTTGAGCTGTTCAAATATGTTTCCATACCTAATTACGCTGTTATGTAGATCTAATGCCGCTCCGGCCTGCGTTAGCAAATCGAAACCTATTATGGCATCAAACGTGTTAATGGTATCAAGTAAAAAAAAATGGAGCCTTTAGGCCGAATATGTGCATTAAGCGTTTTTCTTTTACCTTACTGGAGCCATGAATGGAACTCACAGTGAATGGGGAGTCGACAGCTCCTTTAGGGGCTTTACATAACTCTTTGCAGCTCCAGTGTCTATAAGAATTTGTATAGTTTTCCCCGCCAGCCTTCGCTCGATGAAGGGCAAGCGGGACCTTCCTCTAAAAAATTGACGAGGTCATTACAGTCAAATGAGTCGCTGTCATCATCAATCGCATTTAGTGCGGCTGCGGCCGCGATTTCATAATCTTGAGTTTCTTCCGCACTTGCGGCTTGCTCAACATTGTTAACCCGCGGGCGCCTTTGGCCAGACATTCTCTCCGAAGAGTTTGGTCTTTTTGGGGCCTGCGAACTTTGAAGTTGTGTACGGTTTTCTTGCCTAAAATTCGTAGGATGTCGAAACTTAGAGGATGATGTTTCCATGTCCATTGGTTCCTGAGACTGATTTTGTTTACCCTGATCCACCCAGTTGTTCTGTCTACGCAATGCATCGTTGTTTTGGTACTTGTTTAGTTTTTTTGAAAAAATTGGGATTTTTTTCTGGGCCGCGGTCGGCACCGGGATTTTTCCCTTGTTTCTCAGGCGTTCGTTGTTGGCCCTTGTGGAAGTCAGTATTCTGATTTCTCTGCTCGACCGCCTTGGCATATGTGGCCGCGAACATACTTCGTTCAACACTGGCCTCTGCCTCTCTAGCTAATGCCAGTGCTGCTGGCAGATCTTTTGGCTGTGCTGGAAACACAACCGCCCTTAGCGATTTCTTTAGCCCGGAAATGAATACATGTAGTGCGTCAGCCCTAACTTCTGTATTGAGCAATGAAGCTCTTTCGTCGTCATGTGTCATGACAATTTTGTTTGTTACGAGGGTCAATTTTCGTTCGACCTCATCGTAGTACTGCATTAGGGTTTGGTCACCCTGACGGACCGACTCAAGTCCCTGCCGTAATAGGCGCAAAGATGTTTTGTCTGCGTAGGAGCAGTCTAATCTAGCTAAAATGGCTTTAAAATTAAGTACTGTATTGTTCGAAACCAGCAGCGCTCGCGCTGGTCCTATAATTTTGTTCCTAATAATAGTAACGGCTTGGTAATGCGCGCTACTGCCCTGGTAAGATTCGAATAATTCATAGGCATCGGTGGCGGATTGCCTCCATGCCACGTACTCATCCTGTACCCCGGTAAAATCTGGAATCGACTTCACTATGTGTAATGGTATATCGCACTGTGGAGCTCCCGGTACTACCGCTACCCTCTGGTAGGATTCTACCTCTGGCGCTTCTATACGCAAACTATGAAGCTGTTGATTAACGGCACTGATCTGATCCGCGAATTCGGCTCTGAGCCTCTGTTCTTGATTAGTTAATGCGGCCTGAATTAATGCCTCTATTTGTGCCGCGTTCATGGTGACTGTGTTTTTTTCTGCCAATGCCGGTGCTGCTAGGTATTTATGGACTAACTCTTCTTCACTATCACTTTCAATTTCGCGT
>VNJZ01000407.1:0-23242 GCA_008042795.1 Drosophila asahinai | reverse complement strand
ATTTTTGAAGATATTGGGCTCAAAATAAATATATGATCCTTTAATTATATTATAGCTATGCATTTTAAAATGTGAGTGATCGGAGCGATCGGAAAGTGAATGGAACAAATTAAAACTTCTCTGTTTCTCAACGTATTTGTATAAATTTCGAGATAAATGTAGAGGTTTTTTATGTTTTTCGATTTACGGTTTTAGTTTCATTAGGTTTGGACACCTATATCATATAGCTGCCATAGAAGTGATCGGTTGATTTATACGAAAATTAAAAATGTGTCGGTAAATGTTATAAAAATGTTAAAACTTCGATATTTTTGTAATTTCCAAATCCATTTGCAGACTGCAAAGGTATACCAACTTCGGCTTACCGAAGTTAGCTTCCTTTCTTGTTCTTACCCCATATACTCCTTAAATTCTTTCAACAATTTCATTAGTTCAGCCTGGTGTTCGAACACATTACCATAATCAATATTTTTTGAAAAGGGAAAGTACCCCAATATTTAAGGGAGACGGGTAACGCCTTGTGACATTGGCAATGTCAAGGATTGAAATAATGAATGAATGATTGAATGACACTCTGGCAGAATGTCAGTCCTCCTTTCACAGCGCCTGTGCAGGTGTAGTAATTTTGTTGCCGCCGCTCCTGTTTTGTATTCAGCGTTTGTTGTTAAAGGTTTGCGTGCTGGAAGTTTCGAAAGTTGTTCAAGTAAACACGGGACAGCGTGTTACCGGAGGGAGGGGAGAGTTTGTTGGCTGAAACATGCAAATGTTACAAGGTGTTATGCTTTATGTACATTTAATTGAGACTTATTAGGTAGTGAAGTGTACAATAGTTAAATGCGGTTGCTAGTTTGGCTTGTTGATAGTGTCGTTAGTGGTGCGATTCCCCCGCTGCATCGAAATCGATTTTAGGAGCGCTGTTTTATTAAAGCCGCTTTCTTTATTGAGTGAGGGTTTTGTGTGGGAGAGAAGAAGCGAGTCACATAGTAGGACTGCTTACAGGTTACCTTAAGACTAAGCACGATTTTCCTGGCCTAATCAACCATAGGTTTTCACAGAATATGAGGAAGTTGCGATGCCAGAGTGCATATCTCTACAAGAGCCCGGAGCGAAGCCCCAGATAACAACTGAGAAATGTATTGGCAGTCCGTCGTATGCAATCCCCCCGGACTCCCAGCCACCTCTCACTCACTGCAACAACTTCGGCTACATTAGACGCCGCCACTTCAATGCGCATTTCAAGTTGTTTCTCTCGATTTTCTGCGCGCGGTGTACTGTGTGCAGGCTGGGGTTCGAGTTAGTTGCACTTTTCTATTTTTGGGTTCAAAAATACAAAAGCACGAACGGACTCCGCCCTCGAACCGACCCCTCGCGGACTGCCTTTCAGCATTTTGCTTTCTATTTTCAATAGACGTAGTTCGGCCGTCGTTGTTGCTGTTTTCTTGTAGCCGACAAACAATAAAAATGATGCGTTGTGTTGCAAAAGCGCTGCTGTCCACACCAGACCGGCCCGCCCCCGCTGGAAACCGCTCTCCGCCGTATTCCCCGCTCCATTCCCCCTCCCATTTCCCATTTCCACCCGGCATGCCCACTTGCAGCATAGCATATGTTGCAACTCTGTTGGCGAAATGAAAAGCGGAGATGTAAAAGGAAAAGCAGAAGGAGGTGGAGATTTTCGCCCATTGATATTGATGAAAACGACGTCCAGTTACAGTTCGTTGGCTTTTGCTGCATTTCAAGGGAACAACACGGAGCGCGCTCCGGGTGAGATAAAGACGGGTTCGCAACGAGAGGGCCTGAAACAGCTGAGGATAGTGGTATATATTTTGTCAAAGCATAAGGGCTATGTTTGGCAGGGATATAAAAAATACATGACACATGTAGCTCACAGATACTAGTGCCGTCCGTGCTGGAGAGATGGAGAGATGCACAGATGCAGATGGAGATAGAGTCGGAGCCAGAGAAGGAAACGCATATGCATTTTTAATCCGTTGATTGAGAGATATTCAAGAGTCAGGGACTAAAGTCCCCAATCTCCACTAATGTAGAATTCCCTTTGCTACAGTTTCTTCAAGGCCAGGAATATGTCTCAAAACTTGACGGATTCGGGCCTAGATTAGACAGAGTTGAAGCACTCGCAACAGACTCTAAGTGTGTGACTACTACTAATCCACATGCATCCTAACAGTTCCTATTTTCCGACCTTTGGTAACTAATTTGCAGCTCTACCTCGCACCTTCTATTGTCTGCCTGCCTGGCTTAATTTAACGCTCAACGCACACGCATAACCCATTTTGCCGACCCCGGACCCCGACCCCGCTAAATTGTCACTAATTCGCCGCCTTTTGCTCAGCGTTGCATGTCCTTCCACATAATTCAGGGCGCGAGCAGCCACGGACTAACAACTGCAATTGTTCGCAAGAAAAGGAAAACTTAATAATTGCCGCGGCACAACACTTTAATGCCACATACCAGCACACCTCCGCCCTTATCCAGCTCCTGCCTTCCCGAGTCCCGGGACAGAGTCGCATGTGTTGTCCAAGCCCGAGAGTTTTATGCAAATCTTCGCCACTCGCTGGGGGATGAGACTTGAAAAAGTGACAATGCAGAACCCACACTCAGACACGTGCAGGGAAGATACACGAGGCAGGACACTCCTCCTCCTTGGCTGGCGGTCCCTATTCTGCCTTGACTTTTTCCCACACATTTCATGCCTCCGTTTTTATCTTTTTTTGCTGTATGCAAGTTTGTGCAACTATTTTCCATGCGCATGGGCACAAAAAGGCAACCACCGCTCGACTACTGCCAACTACGAGCCGGGGGAAGTCCCCAGTCTCCGACGGAGCCTTCTCCCCGCAACCCCGTCCACAACCCTTAGCCCAGCATGTGGCCAGTGGCAGGCAGCCAACCAGAGCGTAGTGCAAACTGGAGCATTGAAACTATTTATTTGTTGTTGCCAGTCGCGAGGGGAGGATGCGGGGATTTTTTCTATTACACGCTCGTTTATTACGGGAATTCCAGCTCACGCCTAAATGTATGCAGTTCTTTTTTTGCTCCGGAAAGGGCCTAGGGCTCCAGATGCAAGAGATTCCATTCAATCAGTTGAGCTCGCATCGCCCTTTGTCGTCCAGCCCGCGGTCACAGAAGTCTTAAGCCCTCGCCCTTTCGCTCCTTCAAATTCCTGCGCAGCACACAAATTAAGCGATTCCCTGAGCCCTCCCTCCTCGCTCTCATCTCGATTGATGGCCCACTGTCAATCGCTAAGCTCCTCAGTCAGAACCTGAATCACAATCAGAGTCGGAGTCAGTCTTTTGCAAGAAAGTTGAGGGCGAGGAACTGCGCGACCGGAGACAGAGAGAGAGAGAGAGAGAGCGCAAAGAAAAAAGCGGAGAAAGCGAAACTTTTTAATGATGTAAAGTACAAAGTTTTCTGTCTTGTCGCTGGCGCAAGTAACTTGAGTAAACTTTGAGTTATGCCCTCCCAGCCTTAACATAGATGCGAAGCGAATCCGGGGCAGCGTTGGCTACGGCGACAACCTCAAAGAGCAGTCGACAGCGACAAGTTGGGAGGACATCCTTTCGCGTTTCGCCTTTCGCCTTTCGCCTTGCGCCCACAGGGAGCCGATCGATCGATGCCCGGTCTGCGGGGACTGTGGCTGGTGTTTTGTCGTTTGTTAAAAGTTTTCAACACTCATTTTTATTATGACATACGCGAGAAGTACGAACCGAATTAGTGGGGATGCTAGCGAGGAAGCAGCGAGGAAGGGCTGCAAATGGGAGCGCTAATAAAATGCCAATTTGCTGCCATTGAATGGCTGCTTTATTGGCCGCCATTACAGCTCGTACGCATAAAGGGCGACGCCACATGCCCTGAACCCATGCACAAACGCGCACGCACACTCATGCGTGCGCCAGGACCTTCTCCTGGAGCCATTTTATGACGGCAACATTTACACGCATAAAATATGCATGATAAACTTTGTTGTTGCAATAAATCGGCCACGGTAGCGGCGGACCCCGAAAATTGTGCAACGCCTTGCCCCGCCTGATGTGATTACAAAACCATTCCGAGTCCTATCCCGAGTCCCGCTCCAAGGCTCCCCACAAGGGCTGCTTATTTATGTCCTGCGTGATCTGCGTTCATCGGGATGCGGTCGTAATGAGTTCCTGCCGCAAATCACTTGCTGGCTGACTGGCAGCCGGAGCCTCTGTTCCGCTGTCAAACTACTTAAACTGCCATTAAACTATCGAGAGTCCTGTATGCCAAGGGGGGCGGTTGAAAAAACTTTTGCGGGTTCCTCAATCAGAAATATTATAAAAAGGACGCCCACGCCCAGCTTTGTTAGAGGTGCAAATGCCTCAAAAACAGACAGACTAAGTCCTCCCGCACACCATCCCCTGGCCGCAATCTGCGAACTTTTTGGCCATTGTGTTTTGACTGCCTTTGTTGCATGCATAAAATATTTATGCGCTGGAAAATATGCAGCAACAAAAAGCGGTACTCCTTTGCTGCAACTCCAACGCCAACGCCAACGCCGACTCCGGCGCCATCGTCTCCATGTGCGTGCAACTTTTCACACTCAAATGAAATTACGAGAGAAAAAAAGGAAAACTTTGCTACTTAAATGTAGCGCTCTCACTGCTCCCTCCTTCGGTTTCTCCTTCCTCGCCAGTTTATTGCTTTCTGCACTTTATCAACCATTTTTCCATGGCTCAGTGAACGCTCAATTGCTGACTGCCGGAGCGGGGAGCGAGAGAGACAGTAAACTTTTCATTAATAACGATTTTCCATTAACTATCGATTGATTTCGAGTCCCGAGGACAGCAGCATCCCGGCAGCAACAACAACGACAAGTCGCAAGTAGCGAACGCACTTCAGACAATGCCTGCAACCGGCAGCTACAACAAAAACAACAACAAAAACAAAAGCAACAGCAAAAACACACACAACAAGAACAACCACAGCCACGCCAACAACACTTGAGTCTATTTAAAACGCAAACAACAATAAACCGCCGGAGGGTGCAGGTCGATGATGGGAAGGGTGGGAAGGGGGATAGCCGGGGCTCATAACCGAGGACAACGCTGCCACCGCCGCCGCCGTCGCCGCCGACAGGAAAAACTCATTGAAAAGTTTTTCTTTTTTACACTTGGCGTGCTCTCCCGTTCGGCAGGCACTCCCATCCACCCATCCACCTACACCTAAGCGGTGTATCGCAGGAGGAAGTTTTTAATTTTGTATCGCGCCACTGCCAACTCTGGCTGATAGGCAACGAGCCTGGCTACTCGATTTTAGGTCGAGGTCCCACAGCACTTTTCTTAAGTAAGCGTTATGTTGGGTTTGGTCAAGAGAATTGAGCAATAATAATTCCCCGCCAAGGAATGTGTACGTTCGATGTGTCCAATAGCTTCACTTTAAACGCAGAGTGTTAAAAGAGAGTTAAAAGTCTATTGATCAGTGTCGAGCGCCCCGCTACACAAAATTGATCTAGGTATGACCTCGAGTTAGCTAGAGCCCTTCACAATAAGAAATATGAGATTGCTAAGCATCAATATATTCCCTTTAAATATTGAATTCTGTGCTGAGTAAAATTAAAGAACACCTTTAGTAGCCGCCCGAAAGCAATTACTTATTTATAGAAATGCCATATCGCTCTTAGCACACAAAACTTGATGTCAAAACTTCATCCCATTTCCGAATTTTGCAGAGTATAGTCACCTTTCCGCCCATCAGCTTCATCTCAAAGGACAGGGGTCCTTGTTGCTACACGCGGACCTTTCGCGCTGGCTGCCTGCTCCGCTGCCCTTTGTTTGCTCCTGCGACTATTACGGGTATTTCCTTTGTGTAGGTCGCCGGCATTGCGTTTTCTGATATTTTTTTCTATTTCTCCCGGTTTTGTTTTGCTTCCACCATTTTTATATAGCCAAAGCCCGCTCGCGCGCCCAATATATATAAATTATTGCATAAAGTTTGGCGCTAAGTTGCAAAAAGTTTCCTTTTCATTGCCGCTGCTGCTGTGGCCAAAGCGACGACGGCGGCGCTGGCGGAGGCAGCGTGAACGACACACAATAGTCCATAAATCTTTATGGTCAACAGAGATTACATGGGCCCAGACGCGGCGAAGAAAGCCTTCATGTAGTTTACTGCCCCTGGCAGAGCCCCTTCTCTCCTTGCTCCTTGCTCCTTTCCCCTTTTGGGCTTAGCAGCTTTTTAGGCGCTGTGTGCGTTGTTTTGATTTGTGTGCGCTCCTATGCCAGCTGTAGTGGCAGTTGTTGTGGCTTTTCCGATTGTTACGGCGGGGATCGAGGGGCAAGCAGGCAGAACGGGGGCGGGAACGAAGCATATGGCCATAAAAATGCGGTGCAGACGGGGTAGATACTAGATAAATCATGCCAAAGCCCCGAAAAGTATGCAATGCTGTCGGCGAATGAATAGAAAATTCTTGTAAAAATCAGCAACGGGAATCCCCCGAGTGGCGCAACACCAAAAGCGCTGCACTTCTCCCGGAGCACACCTTTAATTGCTTAAATTGTTCTCGTTGCGGGCGACCTTCAACGAACGACTCGCAATTCGATTTCTCGTGGCCCCATAAACAACTTTTCAAAAGTATAAAAAAGGAGAAACGTGTATAGGTTTACCGTTAGTATCATTTTACATAAAAATGCAATAAATAGCTCCAACAAAATTTATGGTGCCTCCGAAGGATGGGAGGGAAGGAGGGATGAAAGGACTGCCCCTTCCCTCGAGCTGGACTCACTCGTAAATGTCAAATGTCGTGAGCGTTGACCAAGGGGCGCCTTAAAATATGTTTATAAATTGCTCTAAATAGCAATTTTGGCTGCTCCACCTCCTCTTCTGCCCCATTTCTCGTCTTAAGGAGTGCTCGCTCCCGGTGTCGTGGCATTTGTTCGTTTTCTTTATTAGTGTCATGTATTTTTATAGTTCAAAGGACATTTGAATGATTGAATGAACTGTTTGTGCCCCAACCAGCTGCCCCATATCCCGTCCCATCGCTTCCCCGGGGTGGCTTGCTTGACCGAAAACGAGTTGCGCGCATGATTTCATCCCTTGCAGCGACGGGTTGCCCTTACGTGCGGTCAGCTCCTGCTCCTAGTCCTGGTCGATGTCCTGGTCAGCGGCGGCGGCGGCGGTCCCAGGCACGTTTCATCATGGCCGGCTTGTTGTTGGTGTGGCGACTACATCAAATAACGACTATTGACTACGCCTGTGTGGCGCTTCGTGCCATCGTCTCTCGGCCCACTCCCTGCATGCACGTGTAGGGTTACACGTCCGCTCCTCGCTCCTCGCTCCTCATATTCCCCTGACCCGACACCAACCCTCCCGAGACCCTGTCGCTGCTGATGATGATGTTGTCGCCAGTGTCGCCATCGTCGCCATCGTCGGTAGAGCCATCACCGACATGGCCTGCCGTCGTTGGCGATGACGAATGAAAATCAATATTTATTAGATTACTTTCGAAATTTTATACGAAAATAGAATTTTTATGACATTTTTTCTTCTGGTTTCGCCCTGGGCCAACTTGGCCATGCGCCTGGGTGTGTTAAAGTGTTTGCAATAATCAATTTTTGGGGTAATCTTGAGGGCAAGCTGTGATCCGGGCTTTAAAAGGGGTTTTAGCCGGTATATGTGTGTCTTTAAGGATGGAATGTTACGCCTCTCTGCGCACGCTGCTTGTATCAGCCATCAAATCTAGTTTTAGTTTATGGTTTCCACCCCAAAACTCATAATGACTTAATTATGCTCCCAATTTAGCCAATTTTCTATCCTACTCTGTTCTGTATCACTTAATATTAAGCCCGTGTCCTCCCTTGTCTGTCTTTGCAGGTAAGTTGCTATCATCCATTAATACCACCAGCCATCAAATTAGTAAGTACACAAAACGAGCTGCTAACACTTTTTATGTGCCTCTTTAACTGTATGCCCCTCTATCTTGGAACCTCACCAATATATGTATAGTATGTGTACGGGAAAATAAAGCAAATGCATTTTAGTGCCCTCAGTTGACCTCGTTTGGGGCTTGTTTTTATGGCTCAGGCGAAGCCCAAGCGATGATGCTACTCACGTGGCTCGAAACTAAAAGCTCCCCCGAGTGCCTCCTTCCATCTCCCACTTTCCTTCCTCCTTCTGGTGCTATATAGTTTGGGTCTGGGCTCGTCCCACCCCCGGGAGTCACTTAATTATGAAGCTGCACATGAAGTAAAACGTCATAAAGCGTCGAGTTGAGTTGCGCCGAGCGGAGTTCGGTCTGTTGACTTGGGTACGAGTAGCATCGTCAGTCTCCGGCTGTCTGGCAGTGCCTCTTACATATTTTTTTTCGCAGGGCGGGGGCTTGGCGGCATTCTGCAGTTAATTTTCCGTTGCTAAATAAACTGTTTATGGCATTTATGCCGAAAATTTTTGGTCAAAGCCGGAGTCATGGAGAGAGGGAAATCCCCGAATGAAGGATGATGATGATCCGTGTGTGCGAGTGTGTACAGCAGACACAGGAGCGCTGCCCTGCTTCCTGTTGTGTATTCTGTTTTCGATAAAGTGCCTCTGAGCTGTTATTTTCGGACAACTGAGTGCCTGCGAAGGATATTTTTTTGTATATTTGAGCAACTGCTTGATTGAAACAGAGAATTGCCGTAATAAGGCTTGTTTTGAATATCGAATTTAAATTATTGGGAAGGGACTTTCCCGGACGACGACGTCTTTTGTGTGTTCACTGACTCTTCACTCTTACGCGACTGCACCACTCACAGCCACATAATGAATATTTACATTTTATGCACACTGTGCACCGCACCGGGCACACCCACTCGTATACACACCACTCACACTCACACACTCGCCTTTATCCACTGACAATTTGGCAGTCACCGCAATCATAAAAATTTCCACTTCCAAGGAGAGAGCAGCCGGGAAATGAAGCCAGGACGCGTCAGTCAGACGCCTCTGCGCCTCATTTAAATGCAAATTTTTGACGAGCGGTTTTAACGTTCTCCGTCACCCCCGCCGTTCTCTGTTCGCTGCCGCTTCTCCGCTGGCGGTGAATGAAAACATTAAAATTAAAAATAAAAACTGTAGTCTGCTTTTAGGCAGAACTCTCGGGGTATGTTTGTATATGCGACGGATGGATGTATGTGTGTCTGAGGGGTGCCGGCGCTCGTGAGAATAATTCAAGGTGATAGCTTAATTGAAATATGCTTTTAGGCGCTTTGCCACACCCCCGCTTCTGCTCGCTCGCCTTCCATTTTGCATACTTCACTTTGTTGTGTGTCTGGGTGCATATTTTATGAGGCTGCGGTCCACCACTGAAAGCCACAAAAACCGAAGCATCGAGCAGCGAGAGCGGAAGAGAATCTGAATCGGAATAAAAAACTGAGCCGAAGCCGCTTAATGTTATGCAAAGTGTTTGAGCCTGCGGCATACGTAAACCTACAGAAAAGGAGGACGAAATCGGGCGTCAGGCCAGGTGGAGATGAAGGTTCTGGCGAGGCAGAGAGGAAGAGACACGCCATCGCCTTTAATTGTTAGCCATTTCAGTTCTCATTACAGTTTCAATTGACTTTGCCCGGATGTTCAAGCGTCAAGCCAGGAAAATTGACAACGGTAAATGCGGATGTGAGGGTAGCACGGGGTATGCCTGTGATGGGAAAGGGCAGAACAGAGGGTTTATCATACCGTAATCCCTATCGGATCCGCCATAAACATTCATATGCATAAATTTGACATTTGGCTGCTCCATAAAAATACTCGTCCCACCCACAATACCGCTGGGCCTTTTGGCAGGCAGTCTCCTCGGAGTCCCGGAGCTGGGGAAATTTATGCACATAACATCCACTTGACTCCCTCGCCAGACAGCCTGCTCCTGCAACTCTCTACTTGAGCCAAATGAAGAGCGACAGGAGCCGGGATCCGGGAGCAGCTCAGGAAGCAGCCAGGAATCTGGTTTGCAATTTACAAATTGTGCCAAGTCAAAAGAGAAACAGAGCGAGACAATGGAAATGCTGCTTATATATTATGCAATATGCCACACCGCGTTTTATTAAGCAAATTACAATGAACGGGCCCCTTTAAAAATTTGGGGCCTGGGGAATCTCGGCAAGTCCTACTTATGACCTTGGCAAACAGCCTAACGCCTGACGCCTCGGCCTCAGCCCTGAGCTCAGAGCCCGGAGCCACTTGGAAAACAAACTTAAGTCTACCCCATTCAGCTCGCATTTTGCTGCTCTTAACGCACATTTTCATATATAAATTATTAATTTCGCATGCCTGCCTGGCCCAGTTCAGCTCGGTTTCCTCGGGCCATCCCCAGATGGGGCACAGGACGAAACCGCACGCCCAGGCAGACGAAGGATCAGCGTCGGCGGCAAGAAAGCAAATAACAAGACGGGCGAGCGAAATGCATTTTGTGCTCCATTAAATAATAAAAGCAAACGTGGCAAAGATAGCGGCTGTCTCCGAGTTCTTTCCTCTGTGTGTACACAATAAAAATCTCACACGAAGCGCATAAAAATAAAGCAGGAGATTCCCCAAAGAGGATACTCGCTCTCCACACATCTTATCTAATGGCAGAGTCAAAGCCCCCATTGTGATTTTTAAGTTGCTAACCTTTATGCGGATGGGAGTTCGAGTGTTCCAGTGTTCCAGTGTTCGAGTATGTGGCGGAGGGAAAGTGCATAAATAAGTAAACAAATGCCTGTCGCTTAAGATTACATGGCAAACAAGCCGGCGGAGATGCGAGCCAGAGCAGGACAACATTTGAATGCGGAGCACAGGAAACCTCGCCCGTTTACTTACTTATTCATAGCCAGACCTGGGCGGAAAGTGTGTGTCTTGAGGGGGCATAAAAATCAGCATAAATAGCAATTGTTATGGGCTGCGAATGAAGCCCAGATCAGCGCAGCTCCCAGCGCACTTCTGTTTCGGGGAAATGAGGTAATTTTAGGCCGCAATAGCACGACAATCAAATCAGGGCACTTTGGAAATGCAGGATAATGCATTCGCAATGAACTGTTGGCTGCAGTTTGAAAGGTCAAGAGAGATAACAATATTTTATATTTTAATTTGGCTATAAGTATGCGTAAGTGCTCCCACTGCCACACGAATCATCCGACTGAAATCGGCTTAGAACAACAGGGGTTGAGATGAGGAACGGTTGATTAGGGGGAGATCTGCGCAGGCTGTTTGACACGCACGTGTCCTTGCCAATGACAAGGGAAATTTTATAACTTTCAAGTTTAATTTGCCAAAAGTAGCAATCAACCTAGAGCCAGGGCCAGAAGCACAGCCGCTGAAGAGCAGCCGGCGGCATGAGAGAGGTTTAAGGGCCAGGAGGGTGGTTAGACGAGGGCCAACCCTTTCGAGCTAATTGCTTGGAAGTTGTTAAATGTAAAAATTAAATGTATAAAATGTGTATATTTTATATTAAACAGAGGAAGGACTCTGCCACTGTCAGTCACTCACTCTTGCTCTGCCCCGTTCGCTCACTCCTTCAGTCATTCATTTATTCAGCCAGAACGTAGCCTGTTTTATGAGGTGTTAAGTGGGCTTAAATTAAAAGTGGGCGTGGGCGGAATGTGACGAAATGTTTGCATATTTATTTAAGTTATGGCGAAGGCGAGAGAGCACCAGCTTTAGAGAGCACTCGTGGGCTGCGTCGGTAGGGTAAGGGCGGGCGGGCTCGAGGGGTTGTTCTCTCATTTGAAGAGGGCGACAGACTTGACTTTTGTTTGTTTTCCGTTTGACATGAAGGAGCCACATGTGCGTGTTATAAATTTATATTTAATAAACTTTCGGCTTTTCGAGACTCAAGTAGGTATCAGAGGGATACGAGCCAGGGATCCGATGTGAGAGGCCAAAGGACAAAGGGCATGTACGAGTGCGGCCCGGAAGGTGAAATGGAGACAGTGATTAACAACTGGGTGCAAGCTGCTAATGAACATGGAAGGTTCCTTATTAGATTTAAATGCGACAGCAGGCGGCTCTCAAGTGCCAATTGTTCTCCACCTTTTGTGCCCAGTGTCATGTCCATGTACAGATATCTCGTAGAGATAATCTATTTATTCCCTTAACGTTCCTACCGGACATTTCTGTTGAATTCTCGCACATTGCACTTTCCCACCGTCTGTAACTTACTTATGGGTCCGCCCCTAATTATATACACACAATATGTTCGGCAGTGCTGGCAGAATTCATAAGGAAATATGCTGTTTATGAAGGACACAAATAGAAGTAGGTTTTTTAAACAATTTTCCTTATTCGAAAATTATTAAGACTTTTTCAATTTAAAAAAAATTATGGCCTTAAATTAATTTTAAATTGATTTCTGCTTATCGAAAATTAAACAGCTTTGATTAAATACTAGAAAATACAGATCTGAAGCCTTTGTAAAAATTTGATACTAATTGATTTTGTTTTTGAGAAAAGCCCACTTAAAGTTTCTGAAGCGTTATTACATTTAAGTGTTTAACTTCGAAAGTAAGTGCCCTAACGTCTTGAAATTGTCAGAGAATATAAAATATAAAAAAAACGTTTTTTTTCTTAAGTTTTACCTAGATGTAACCACTTCAGAACTGAACTTGCAAACAAATAAAATAAAAATGAAAAAAACAAAGTCGGGAAATAAAATTTTTTAGGATTTGAAATTAGTTGAATTAAATTTAAGGATGATATCCAAATTTCATCAAGCAAAGATTAACCAATAATCTGTACACTCAATAGAAGAAAAACACCCAAAATAAATCAAAATAATACATTAACATTAATGACATTAACATTACCTAATGTCTCGATAAATAATAAATAATTTCGGGTTGACGGGGAATAGGTTTTCGGGTCAAGTTTAGAAATTTATTAGGGTATATTTTCAGTCTTAAATCCGAATCGTCTTCGTATTCGGGAAAATTACGGCAGCACTGTCAACGATGATTATTTGCTTTTGACGCAATCGGAGACCAAGAGGAAGGAACCCTGTCACGGGACACGTGGCAGCATTTCGAAAATTACATTGCATATTAAAGTAATAACAAGGCAAGCGGGAAAAAGAGAACTCTAAACACGGGAGGCATCCAACCCTCGGAGCCGAACTACCCCCAACCATCGTTCGGAAAACCAGCCTGAGGGCAGAAACAATTACAGATGCGAAAATCAACCCAAGGCCATGTATGTAAACCAAGGAAAACTAAATTAACAAGGCTTCTTTAAGTTTAAATCTCACAAAATGCGGTAGAATCTATGCCACTTTAAGCCGCTTTATGCTTTACTTTTCCATACCGTTTTGTTTTGGTTTTCCACTGCGGGACACATGAAAGCAACTATCAGTGACCCATACTGGACAAGGGACCGGACTAAATTAAATCTAAATTAATACAATTTTCGGGTCGCTACTCTCGGTTCAAGACCCAGCCTGCACACGCAACCCACCATATCGACAGGCCCCGAGATCAAAGATGTGTTAAGAACTTGTGCTCGCAAGGAATTTGCCATTGTTGGGGACAGGGAGCAGACACAGGAGGAGGTAAATTGAGACATGGACATGGACCAATTTCGTTCGCATGAAGCCGAGGCCCGGGCAGAACGGCTCGGCAAATAGAATAAATGGCAATGAATGACTGAGCAAATGAATAAATGAGAGAAATTTTTGCTTTGAAATTCAAATTTCAAAAGTTGTCATGACATTGTGTTTATGACATTTAGTTGCTACGGCCAGAAAGAGATGACGAGCTGCAGAGTCCAGGAGAGAGAGCACTGCTGCCAATTCTCCTTTTTATTTTAATGTCTGGTCGGGTGAGGGGCCTGGACGGTTGCATATTTAAAATTGAATATTTGCACGCCTTGAGCATTTCAGATTACAAAGATATACTTCACTTATGCGCACACAAATACATATAAGCACCGAGCATGTGTGTGGGCGTATCCTGTTGTCATTTGCATGCGCTCTATGCGCTTGTGCTATTTGCACTGCTCAAAGCCATGTTAAGCGGTTTATTTTTTGAGTTGTATGCAGAGCACACAGAGCTGCCTGCCCGAAAATTAAATTTAAAGAGCTTTGAGCAGGGAGCCTTAGGGGAGGGTTTCCTTTCAAGACAAAAGCAAAAATGAATTTTTTGTTGGCCTTAACTATACTCATATTGTTGGTGCAAATGCTCTTGTAGTATTATTTATTATTTGAAGGATTGTTAAGGCTTATTGCATTCCGGTAGCTATTTGAGGTCCAGGCCTGAGGTCACGGGAGTAAGGCATATTTCCTTTTCCTGGTCGCCTGCCCTTAAGTATGTTCGAATATGTCCATACTGTAGGAAATCGAAAAGCCCTATCGTAAAATCAAAATCAATTATCAAATGTATGAAAAATACTATTAATTTTCAATTACGGTACACTTAGGCTAAACCGTCCTAGACTTTCTCGATATAAGATCAAAAATATTAAAATAGGGATGAAGAATACTAATATTGAGAATAAGTATTTTCGATTTAAGTTAAAATTTACTAGTTTTCAATAACGAATATGAGGTCATATGAACTTTTATATTCTGGGTGTTCCCTATACGTCTAACTGACTAATTATCGCAAATCGTATAGGGAACGACCCGAAAAAAATTCGTCTGCTGACTTTACAAACAACTTTCAAAGGCTCTCTGTTTTTGTAAACAATCGAGGAAAATGCCTTTTAAAAGCAAGAAAGCAGAGTTATTTAAGCTGGTAACAGCAAAATAATGATTGTGCTTTAACGAATTGGATCCTACCGCAAAAGCAGTTCGATTGTAAAAACTGCTGCATTTTTTGGGAGATGGAGGCACTATAATGAAATGCACCTGTAGAGTCTTCAAGGCCATTTTAAAATTGGCCAAAAAGTATATATGCTGGCCAAACTTGGACGAGCAATCTTCAATAGTGTCAGAAACATGGAACGAATAACAATTTTGCATTTGGTACGTCGCTGGCACCAGGATTCCGCTGGCGGAGAAGCCAACGGAAGACTCTGAAGCGTTATACTCCAGGAAACAAAGATACACTAGCACACTAGCTTTTCAGTCAGTTAGACGATTTTTCAGCCACGTTCGGGTGGCTAACTGACTGAATGTATCGATAATTTCAATTTGTATGGGACAGCTGTCTCCCATTCGATTTTTTCATTCGATAAATTCAGTCTGTTAGACGTATAGGGAACACCCCAACTATTATATAAATTTTATTAGACATCCACAAACATTTTTAAAATACAATTCTTACGGCTCGCCTTGGACTTGAACCCTGGACAATCAGCACTCCAGTCCAGCACTCTACCAAATGCTCCACTCATGCAAATCAAAGAACGCAAACATGAAATCTAAAAATAACATTCCAGAGTACCAAGAGATCGGAGATCATTTCTTATATATCTTTCCCTCGGGTACATCCTCTAAAAGCTCAAAATTGGGAGTATGTTCTTCTCGATATCAAGATCGCTTCTTCTCGATAAACAAAATCGAGAAAAGTTTCGTCTCGGTTTCAAAAATGCCTCTTCGAAATAAAATGATAAAATATGTTCTTGGAAAAATTCATTCTCAATTTTTCTGGGTTTAATGTAGTAATATGGCACCTTCCCAGACTTACAATTGGCTTCCATAAACCAAAATAAAGAATGCTTTAATGTTACTTACTCTGTGGCCATGGAACTCTGTACATAGGCCGTCGACTCTTAAGCGATGTCTCATTGGGTGCCCCACCTGTTAATATCCTTTCATCTCACCTGAGGGCAAAGTATTTAAAATTTAATATGGAATATGGATTCCCATGATTATATCAGCCGACGCCGCTACATAGATGTGAGTCACATATACTACGTATTTCACAGATACATTTTCAAGTGTAAACACGCTGCTCCCAGCTCGCCGCTTGCTGAGAAACGTACGCGATTGCTATTTACAAAAACACGCTGCCGTATGCCGCACACGATTTTCCAATTGAACTCACACGTGTACACACGGATGCGGAGATACACGGATACGGCTACAAATACAGTGCGCTGCTGGCAGGGGCTACGGATGCCGACACAGATATAGATTCGGATACAGATACAGCTGCAGATACATGCAGTGCCTGGCATTGATGCAGTCGTGCATTCAATCGCTGCGTCGTCACCTCGTCGAGGAGAGTGCGGACCGCAGAACGAGCACTGACTGCCCGAAATCATTTCAAGTTAATAATAAATGGAGCATCATCATCAGACATCAAACCCGTAGAGCAAATATCGAGTATCCTTTTGGTCTGTTTGTGTTTGTGCTTGCGCTTGTGCTTGTGCCCGTGCTTGTGCCCGTGCTTGTGCCTTGTGTTTGTCTGCCTCCCAGCCTGCTTGTTTGCATTGCCATTGATTTATTTTTTGGCATGGGATTTTTCAATATTCTGCAGCCCAAACCGCGGCGTGGCGCGGCACCTTCTTCATGATATGTAATGAGCTGCCGCTGATTCCACTCCTGCGGCTCCTTGTGTGGCACGAATCAATTAAAATACGTGCCAGGCATTAGAAGAGAGTGGGGGTCGGGCGGGCGGAGGAGGCCTGACTTGGCAATATTTCAATCAAATTTTTTCCATGCCAACGTGCATGTAAGGCTGTCCAAATGGATATTTATGCCTATCATGCTTATGAGGAATTCACATTAGGCTGAAAGTCAAGAGGTTGCCAACATGCCAACACAATTGACAGTTGGCCAAGGCGGGGCAGACTTTGGCACATGGATAATATGTACCGATGCCCAAACATGTGCGAATATAGGTATATATACTATATAAACTGTCATTCTGTTGACAGGCTAGGTAGCCCACGCTCAGGCAATGACACACACTCGCAAATACACATGAGTGCGTGTTTGTTGCCCTTAACAGACATTTTCACAGTTGAGTGCGTTGCTTGGGCCCAGCTTCCCCCACTTCACGTTCCCCGCTCTTGGGTCCGTTCTCTGCTCTCTGGGCCTTATGTAATTTGGAAGCATTTCTAGCGCGCCTGCTGGTATGCAACAAAAACTCTCCATGCTGGGAGGGTGAAAATAGATCGGAATGCTCGGGGAATGAGTTCTGGGCTTCTTCTTCTCAATTTCCCCTAAATATATGCTTTTAATACTGCTCCGTCTGAAGCCAATGCAATCAATTGGGTCATCGCCCCGAGAAGCACAAGCTTTTACACTTCGCCATTGACGAAGAGTAGAAGTTCGCTGTAATGTTGAAAGTAACTTTTTCCAACTTTCAGGTTGGCATTGTCTTGAAACAGTGCCTATGAAGTCAGCACAAATACGTTAAGCGTACGAAATCAATAATATTCACCTTGTGTGAGGTGTCACGGCCCTCAAGCAGACAGTCAGCTGTCTGTTTTCTGTTTTCGGGCTAATTGGTAATTTTTGGAAAAGGTTCGTCTGCCCACGTCCAGGGTCCAGAGTCCTAAAAGTATTGATTAGCTTTCGCTGGGCCTTTCGACCTGCTAATAAATTACCAAAACTAATGTTTGTCTGGCCTGACGTTGCCTCGAAGTTTGCCTAATTAATGGCAAACCTTTCAAAGGGCTACACCTTGTTCCATATTTTGTTCTCTCTCGCTTTCGTATTCTCTGAAAGTAAACACAGTATTTTAGTATTTTTGTGGGGCAGGACCGGGCTTAGCTGGCCATTAGCATGCGTTAAAATGGCGTTAAATGTGTAACGGAAACAGGGAAGCCAGCGCAAGGACATGCTCTACACTGAGTTTAGCTTTTATTTCCTATCCTTTTCGTAACTTTTCGTTATAATAAAAATGTCATAAATTTCTCGTATCGCTGCGTGTTTGGCCCTATATCTCTTTCTCCCTTCCGCTTTGCCGGTGTGTGTTAATTTTTTCTAATTGTCCGAAATTTAGATAATTACACGCCATTAATTATTTACATAATAATAACGCTCCTTTTCCTTTACTTTCTTCGCTGCGGAACGAATACGCGCTTTACAATTTTTGCGGTACACTTGGCTGTGGGCGTGGCTATACATACGTACATATGTATGTACATAAATATATACATATTATAGAGCGTGGGGCGTAAAATTAAATTTACATAATTTATGACTTGCTCAGCAATGTTCATGGGCGTTGTGTTGCATAATTTTAGGCATTTTTGTTTATTGCGGCGTAAAATTTGAATTATGAATCAGGAATAGCTCCCGCTGCCCCTGCCCCTACCAATGCCCATCCCATTCCTTACCCTGTCGCTTCCGTGCAAGGGTTACATTCTGAGGTTATTAGTAATTTATTTGCATATTTTGTGTCAGCGGTGAGGGTGAGGTTGCCCCCGACTGACGGACAGGAGCAGGAACTCAAGTGTCACACGACAGTCAAGTGTCGTGTCTTGAATAAAATACGCCTTGAGTTGGGTTGGGCCGCCAAGGACCGCTAAGGACCGCCAAGGTGGCCCAGGTGCGGGGATGTCGCTACAGCTGGCAAAAATCCAGCTGAAATAAACAGTGAAGTAAACTTAATTAATGGATAATATCGACTCCTATATTCATACCCTTGCATTGGTAATAACAGCTCTAGGCAGAGGTTTTGAAACAGACCGAATTAGGGACTCCCAACCATTTACTGAGGGAAAAATTGATAAACGTTCTCGATATTGGTATTGTTCTTCTCAAAGGCAAACCAAAAACCAAAATAACAGAGCCGAGAAGAAGAGTTTATATATTGAGAACTGTTTTTTGAGAAAGAGTATTCTTGAATATTCTTATTTAAGAAGAACTCTATCGTTTTTAAGAACGAATCGATATTTTTTAAAATTCACTTAATAATAAGACTTAACTTTACATGTCTTCTTTATTTTAATTTGTTAAATTTTTTAAGTTATATTTAAAAGTTGTTTAAAATTTGTATATTACATTTTATTAGACTTTCGCACAAAGTTGTGAAATATAATTTGTACGGCTTGACTCGGACGTGAACCCCGGACATTCAGCACTCCAGTTTAGCACTCTGTCAAATGCTCCACTCACGCAAATCAAAGAAAGCCGTCGAGAACATTAGCACTTGCTAACAATACGTGTTACGGTGGCCAAATCTGAAAACAACTTTCCAGAGAACCAAGAAAGCGGAGGTGGCTCAATTATTCTTTCTCTCTCATTTCATCAATGTTTCCCCTTAGGGAACGTAAATATTTAAATCGAGAGTAAGATCTTCTCGACTTTAAGATAGCTTCTTTTCTAAAAAACAAAATAAAGATAAAGTAAGAATAAATGTTCTAAATCATCGTTCTCAATTTTTCTGGGTGTACCTTTCTCCTGCAGCTTTTTAACAGCTGCCTTCCAGCCAATCTGTTGTCTGGCCCAGCCGTTAATATATGAAGCAATAAACATTTCTCCTGCCACGCTCTGCTGGGACCAGGTTCAATGCCAGGATCAAACCAACTTTAATTGCCACTTGCTAATTGCAAGCTCCCACCAGAGCACAGAGCAACGGTATATGTGGGAGGAACAAGCGATGTATACGGCTGCCATATTTCATGCATCGGAAATACATAAAGAATATAGATATTTCCCATTGAGCGGCGGGGCCCGGGCCAGACAGCATAAAAAGTGGAAGAAGCAGCCACTGATTAGTATCAAAGGGGAAGGAGGAAAGGAGCTAAGAGCAAGGATCTGGGAGCCCGGAGTATGGAGCATGCATCACGGAGGATGATACAGTTGCGGTTGGTCGGATGGCTGGCTGCCCTCCAGCTGTAGCTGAAGCTATGGCTGAGGCAGTGAAAAACTTTTGATTAAGCTGCCGTTATGGCAGGTTGTTGGAGCGAAGAGCTGCAACAAGCTATTGTTTTGCTTGCCAGCTCGTTAGTTTGTTTTGATTTTACCTCCAGCTTGCTGCCACTACCGCGACCCTAGCCCCTGCCAGCCCCGCATGACAGATGCTTGAGGCAACATTGTCTACCATTAGGTGCTTGGCAGTGACAAATTTCTCTATCGAAGTTCCTCCAACTATGAGTGTCCACATGCAGCGGCAGCTCGAAAAAACTTTTGCATAAAACTTTAATGATTTTTGTTCAAAAAGATGCTAAGTTCGCATCGCCGGCGTTTTCAATAAGCAAGCCCAATCCCACAGATTGCCCTCCGGCTAACCCCATAAAATATTACTTTTCTATCAACAAAAGTTGCCGGGGCTACTCAATTCGAAACCATTTTCCAAACTATCATCATCGTCGAGTGGAGAAAGCATCATAAAAATCGCTCTTCATGTGCCCCGCAGAGGAAGGCCAACTGGGCGAACTAGGAGCGAGGACGACTGCCATAACAAAGCCATAAAACGTAGTTTTAATTGCATTTTCGTTGTTCCGTTTTATGTAGTTCGACCGGCGAATGCATAAAAACAACAACTGACCAAAGCGGAGCACGACAGGGCTGAAAGCCCGGCTCTGGCCCTGGCCCTGGTCTTTGGCTCTGGCTCTGGCTCCGGCTGGTTCGATGCGCCGCATTCTAATTGCACGAGGATGGGATGGAGGAGGATGAAGATGGGTGGGGATTTGGGGAAGGCACTTACGGCTTGACTGGATCTCTGGATCTCTGTCCCTGTCCCTGTCGCTGGCTCTCTGCGAATTTCGCTTTGCTCACTTAGCGCTCGGGCATCATAAACTAACGCAGTTTATGGGTCCATGCACCCAGCCGCACACCCACGCCCACACCCATTTCCACACCCACACTGACAGGGGGAAAGGGGAGGATTGGTAGTGCTCAGAGAGCACTTGGCCAAGTTGGCACTTTCGGGCATTGCATATGCGTAGGCGACACTGCGGCTAGTCTCGACCTCATCATGCCCCGCTCCTCGCCGCCATGCACGACTTGCTGTGGCGCTAAAATTTGCGGTTTAACGTTGCCACTGGCGCCTGTCGACTCTCAACTGTCGCTGCAGTATCCTGCTGCTCCTTCTCCTTCTCCCCCTGTTCGGGCTGCTCGTCCTCGGAGGACACTTTGTCATAAGCAATCGTGAAGGCTAATTGTGTCGAGGCAGGCATCTTTTGATTCCACACAGAGCTGAACGAGGGGGTGGGTGTGAGGGAGAGAAAAAGAGAGCCAGATTTAATTAACATTTTGACTCTCAAAGGCTTCGGCTTTTGGCAACATTTAAATTTCAAATTATGTGCGCTAATTACGCGGCCAAAAGAGCCGGCTAGGAGGCTGCGGGGAAACCTTTCTGGCGCTAATAATTAGCCAGACTTTTGTGCAGAGTCAGAGATGCCTTAGTTGGGATGCCCTGGCAGTCATGTGGCTGCCGGAGAATGCTTTGGCGATGCGCAGACGAAGTTTAATTTTCGAATATTTCCCTCCACAACATTTTTTCTCTGCCTGCCACTGCCTGGCGCCTCATAAATGGCCAGAAGTTCATTAACCAACCGAAGGCAGGCGAAAGCGGACAGGGCTTCATCACTGCATCGAATGCCCGATCAATATGTGTGCATGCAGCCTGCTGCACTGATTTCTGTTTGTTGTTTTTGCAGACAGAAGCCGCAGTCAAAGCCGCCCGATGGATGTGGATATGGCTGCCACATCTGCGGGCTTTCATTGATAAACCCTTCAAAAAACACAGAGGTCGAGAATGAAGTGGAGTGGATCGGAGGAGGAGTCCTGGGAAAGGATAGCTTTCGGCGGGGAGAAGAACCTGTATGATGCTTAGTCGGGCTCTGCCTTTGAGCAACTTGAGCTGAAAACATTTTCCAATTTATTAAGCTACGCCACATCAATCATTCATCAGGAGCGGAGAACGTGCGACTAAATGAACATTTTTCGGTTAAACATTGGTTTAAATTTTGCGGCGTCACTAGAGCCCCTCTCCCAGAGCCTCGCATCGCTGTCAACAGCATGGCGCTGACGCTCGGTATCGCCTGTGTATAAAATCAACAAGGCTTCAGTTCATCGACCACTTAATTTATCCAGCTGAGCTTTGAGTAAGGCAAAGCGCATTGGTGTGTTGTCTGGCAAAGAGCGATGAAGTGAGCAGGGAGCAGGGAGCAGGGCCATTCGGCATGCCTTTGGTCAGACAGAGAAATGCACTTAATTGCTGCTGGTCCGCTGTGCGTCGACCTCCCTGAATCCCTGCGTCCCTGTTTAGGACCCAATTGCATTTAAAAAACCAGCTGGCCAACTGCATTTAGGGCCTCCGCTATCGTCAGCCGTCGTTCATTATGCATTAATGTAAATACGGTAAATGTTGTCCAATCATTAACATAATTGAATTACAAACAAGTCCAATCGCCGGCAGAGCCCCGAATTTTCAGCTCGGCTCTGGGCCATGCGCGTGCATAAATCGCAATTTTAATTACTCGCCCCTGACTAATGGATTGTTCCGAAAAAAACACGAAACGTGGCGGGGGAGCCGAGCCCGGCACTGGGACTACGACATTAAATATTTCATATTGTGGGAGGGCCGAAAGGCTCGCTCAGCCACTCACTCCCAGTTATATAAAGCAATTGAATTTTGCAGTTAAAAGCTTCAATCATTTTCAATTGCCGCAAACTAATGGCTGATTATAAAATATTCATGCGACAAGCGGCAGGCGGCAGGCAGCAGGCGGCAGGCGATGAGACGACAGACTTCCGAGCTGCGGCTAATGACAGGGCCAGGCCGGGCATTCAGGCCTGGCTGATGAGCCAATCTAAGGCCAGGAAGCCCAGGGGCGTGCTCGAGGCCGCCCCTTTCAAACTATGTCTGTGTGGTGCAAATAAATTACACCTGCGAGAGCGATGGAGGGCCCGGCAGGGTCTCCTTCTGGCTGATTATTGATTTGCTCGGGTTTCTGCGGTCTTCGGGGCTGGCCACTCGACTCCAACATTCGGCATAAAGCCCTCAATTAAGTTTTATTTTAATGCATTTCATTTGAACGTCTTTTAATGGGATTTTTCGTGCTCTGGCACGGGCATATTACTCATTTGCCATAAACCGAAAGGTGACCACAACACGTAGTCGTCCCAAACCCAGACCCAGACCCAGGCCCACATCGCCATCCAAATCCGCCTCTGCAGCCCAACCCGCTCTCGCTTCCGATACCACGGCGAGGAGTGGATGAACGGAGAGCGCGAGCGTTGGGTGAGGAAGGAGAACGTTAAGTGTTGGCTGGCCAGAATCGACATGGGTCGCTTGGGTGAGATTTAAGCTTTAATGATGCATGAAGCGGCACAGGATGTGGCTGCCCAGTCGTGGGTAAAAGGCAATGAGCCCAAATGGCCAGGGATGATGGAGGAGGGAAAGCAGGGAAAGCAGGGAACGGAGGA
>VNJZ01000405.1:0-10857 GCA_008042795.1 Drosophila asahinai | reverse complement strand
GCCCGTTTTTGAAAACGAAAAAGTCTTGTGAAAGTGAAAACGGGAGCACCGATTTTTCGTTTTTGAAAACGAAAACGAGAGAATCTTGTGATCTTGTGAAAACCGGAGCCTGCATGTATATTTTTTTTCCTATGGATTTTTTAAAAAGATTTTTTAAAGTTTTACATAAGAAAAATTTGCTCATTTTACGTTTATCATTTCATAGCTCGAGTTGTAGCCAGGCAATTTATCCGTCGAATGTTTTATTTTACAGGTAATTAACTAACTTTTCGATTTTAAAACACTTTATGCATATTGGATAAGTACTTTGTTTGCTGTAGCTCGATAAACCTGAAAAAAAATTCAATCCGTTAACTCAAATGTTAATATGCTGCTAGCATCTTAAAAACTCGAAAAAAATCCGTTGGAAAATCAAAACGTGTTTTTTTTTATAAAGTTGATCGCCCAAAGTATTAAACAGGCCTACAACTCCAGAAATCCGATGAAGAATAGATTTATCGTGTATTTTCAAATTTAAGTAAAATGAGACATTTTAATAAATTGTTGGCCAGATGTCTACTAGATTAAAGGTACGGTGTTGGACAACGCCTTTAGATGGTCTGTTTACTTTGCTAGATGTGATGAACAGTCGAATTTAGCTATGAAAAAAAGCAAAGTTTTGTTAAATAAACAAAAATTTATAAAATTAAGTTGAAGTAAGATTAAAATTAAATAATCGCCTTTATATACATACTCGTACATAAACAATGTATTAATTTGATTTGGATCATTGGTACAATTAAGGGTACGTCCATAAAACGTGGTATAAAATCAAACCTTTTTTTCTGCAGATAAATTATGTACAAGAGCGCCCCCTTCAAATCGATATTACTCCTGAATTTTAGTTGAGATGTGGTCAAGATCATAACCTATTCATTAAGTTGGGAAATCGTTTTTTTTTTATTTCAAGGGCGGCGGGATTCCTTATGTCTTAGCTATTTATTTTGCGAAAATGTAATATCTATAATAATATAAAGTTACACAGAAATATTTATTTGTTTTTAATTTTATTTGTAATATACGTTAAGCTTCGTCTGTTAGTTCTTGCGTCCTTTTTTTTTTGAGATAATATGAATGTTTATTTTATTGGTTATAAAACGTAGGGACTGGCAGGAGGAACAAACATAGCATAGTAACAAACCAGCAACGATAAGTAACAATTTTTGATTAAGAATGCACAAATTTGCAAATATATCATATATATGTCGTTTCTTTAGATTATTGGTGAAGGACTTGCGATCTTTGCCTCCCTCTTGTCCATAGGTCCTTTGGATGCCTTCTTTTCAGCCTTCGTCTGGTCATCGGGTTAGCCAATGAAGCCGCTAGGTGGTTGGTGGGGGCCTGAAGCCGTTTGTTGCAACGACTTGAATGACGATTTATCTGCTCCCTCACTGTGGATATATTTATATCTATATATATATTGAGTTTCGCAAATGTTTCGTTTGCGAGCATTTGGTCCACTGGGTATATTAAATGTTTAATATTTTTATATTATTTTATTACAGATAGAATGTGGAGCGAACCAAAAGTCGGTGTTGCAGATATGACAACAATGTCCGAAATTAATGAGTTCGGCATAAACGAAAATTTGCACATTCGATACTGCAGTGACATTATATATGTATCCTTTACAACTTAAATATTTCTTGGTATGAAGAAATTTTGCGTTTTATTGAATACTTATTTTCAATTAATGTTAGCACTAAAGAAATTGCAAGGCTATATAAGCTTTAGCTGTCCGGAGTTTGCTATTGCAGTTTGCAATTTGACCCAACCATTATATTCACTAATGGTTTATGTGTATATCACCCTAAATCTTTTGACACAATTACTATAAATAACACCTTTATGTTAAACATTTTTATACCCTTGCAGAGGGTATTATAATTTTGATCAGAAGTTTGCAAAGAAGTAAAGAAAGCATTTCCGACCCCTTAAAGTATATATATTCTCGATCAGCATCACCAGTCGAGTTGATCTAGCCATGTCCGTCTGTCCGTCTGTCCATTGCTACGCAAACTAGTCTCTCAGTTTTAGAGCTATCTGAATGAAACTTTGCTGATAGTCTTCTTTCTATTGCAGAACGACCGAAATCGGACCACTATATCTAATAGCTGCCATTGGAACAATAGGGCCAAAATGTTATACTTTCGCTATTTTTGAATATATTGAATATATGATCCTTTAATTATATTATAGCTATACATTTTAAATTTCATGCCAATCGGACCGCTATATCTTATAGCTGCCATGGAATGATCGGAAAATTAATGGAAAAAAATTGCAACTTCTCTGTTTTTCGACATATTTTTATAAACATTTTTAAAATTTTGTACGGTTTTAGAATTACGGGTTTTATTTCATTAGGATCGGACAACTATATCATTTAGCTGCCATAAAAGCGATCGGTTGATTTATACAAAAATGTAAAATGTGTAGATAAATGTTAAAAAAATGTAAAAAATTTCATATTTGTTCTATTTTACCAAAATGTATCGACTTTCAATGATCCAATTGCAGACTGCAAGGGTATACAAACTTCGGTTTATCGAAGTTAGCTTCCTTTCTTGTTATTAATAATGTATTTTTAAGAGCAATAAACTGCGGAAAACTGAGCCAAAAATGGAGGTGGGTAGACTAGATCAAGCACAACGTCCGTCTCGTCAGACTCAAACTCCACAGCTGAAAAGACGGATGCTGTGCTTAACCAGCATAGCGACATATCTCCGCGCAGACGTTGGCGTCATATCTCAACTCAAAATTCTGGGCGGACATATGTCGTTTCCAAAACGACATATCTCCACATGGAGTTCGGCGTCAAATCTCCGCGCGGATTCTACGCGGATAAATGTATGGGCGGAGATAAGACGCGCGGACTTATGTCGTTACTCCCTTAATCCCTGAAGACGAATTCCGATGGGAAAGCAAATACATATATTGGAATTGAAGAAGTTAGATAGTTTGTGTTTTTATTAAAAACTTAAAATACCCCCTGACCTTGAGTCGTCGAAGCCCATAAACAAATTGTAATTTCTTTTTGTGTTCTTTTTTTAGGTAATTACTCTTTAAGAACATAGTATCCCGAAGTCTCTCCTGATATTTTTTTTGCATACTTTTAATAAGAGCTGGCAGGTTTCTAATGGAGTCTCATTTCACAATTTTTGGACACCATCCGATAATTTTTCTTTATTGTAAAATGAATACTTTGCTAATATATTTTTTAAGACTCCGCACAAGTTTTCTATGGGGTTTAGGTCGGGGGATTGACTTGGCCAAGAAGAATCCTCGAAGAATTTAGATAAAAGCCTTGACGTGTCATTGTCTTGCTGAAAAGACCATGAACAATGCGGTTTGGAAGATCCAATGTGTAAAGTGTGTACATTTCCGTGCCAAGGACACTGCCCTGAGGTACACCAGACTTAGCAACTGTAGTTCAGAACGATGTCCACGGATCTCAACGGCAAACTTCCCTCAGACCCTCAGGTAAAAGCGGCATTAATTTGTAAAAGAGACCTTCATGCCAAACCCTGTCAAACGCCTGCCGAACGTCTAGAAATCCAGCTGAACAGTATTTGCGACCTTCTAAAGCAGTCAGAATGTGGTTAACAACTCTGTGAACTTGCTCAATAGCACTATGGCGACTTCGAAAGCCAAATTGGTGGCCCGGCAGAGCGTCCATGATGAAAATCCCATTCCATAACATTTCAATATGTATTTGTATTATTTAGCCACAATTTTTATAGTAGTCTGATAAACTGGACCTACGCCGTACCAGGAAAAGCAACCTAATGCAATTATATTACCGCCTCCATGTTTGACTGTTTTTTTTTTTTGTAAACCGTGGATAAAATGACCGCCTCCATGTTTGACTGTTTTTTTTTTGTAAACAGTAGATAAAATTCCTTTCCATTAGGGCGTGGAACATTCCTTTCACAATCTTTCATACAAACAAACATATTTATCTTGTTTTTTTTTCTCCCCGATACATCCTACCCAGTATTTGTGGTCCCTTGCAAAAGTTTGCCTCATAATGATATTTTTTTGGGGAACGACCCACAAATTTCGGATAGTTTAAGCACTAACTGAATTTCCAATTTCTGCTGTAATAGCCTTCGATGACTTAAATGGGTCCTTTTTGCTCAAAAATACCATGTAGTGGTCAAGTGTTTCCGTTGTTTTTTGTGGCTTTCCACGGGTTTCCTGTCTTGGTTTCCTTTTTAATTCATTTTTAACAAACTGTGAGACCAGCGATTGCTGGTGAACAGTCAATTTAAGAGATTGTTTAATGTGCAGTCCATCGAAAATCTTATTTTAGTACTAATTTCCGATTATACAAATAAAAATCATATGACGCACGTCGCTCAAAATACCGAAAAGTTTACGTGTTATTATTTATGGAGTGTATTTTGAAGTTTGTGCCACCCTCCTCCGAAACATGCAACATCCTCAGAAAATTCTTTTTTGCGCAACTTAGACACGATAGATTATGTTTCTTCATCTCATCTTGCTGCTCTGCCAGAAACCAGTTGTCGGAAATCTCTGACACTGGGTTTTGAGAGAAAAAGTCTACATGAGCCAGTCGTGTTCACGATCCTATGCAATTAAATTGCCTAATAGCCGTCACCACTTGCGTCAGTGTAAAGCTCAATAGGAAAGAGTGATTCGAATATAGTGAGTACGGGTTTATTGGTCAAGATGAAAATAGCTATTTGTCGTATTTTTTCCGGGTTCCATTCCAACGATATGCTTTTTTAAAGTTAATGTTTACAGAGCGTGCAACAACTGACAAAATGAGATACAAATTGCGTATAAAAACAAGACCAATAAACTGTCTCAGCTGGGTTACAGACTGTGGGTGTGGCAGATCAATAATGAACACGATCACCTAAAGCACAAATGGCATAGTTACAAAATCAAACTGTCTGTCTAGGGTAACTAAAACCGTTCGTTGGATCAAATTCGTGTAAATTGGGATTTGGTGAAATCCGCTTGCCGTATCTATCTGATATAAAATAATGGATGCAATGGGTACTTATCAGACAGACAGTGTCAACACAGAGTCGCTCAGTACCATTTTTTTTCCTAGCAATTAGCATTGGACTAACGACGGGGTAAGCTAGGTCCAACAAATGTTGAATAGGCAGTCAAAGATTTTTTTGGAGCGATCTCATTCTCCAGTATGTCCAGAACGTTAATTACACCGAGTGAGCACACCAGACGATCGACATTCCGCTTCTTTGGGACCTCTTTTACGCTTTTGTGCCCATCAAAAGAAAAGGTTTTTAATTTCTCTTGCAACTCGTACCGAACTCATTATCGTTTTCTCTTTCAAAGTGAACGGTCGTGTTTTTGCGCCTCGTATTTGTGTTAATTCCTTGCTATACACCACCGGGGTTTTATTTAAACTTCTATCTTGTCAAAATAATTCACCGTTTTACTTCGCGTGGGCATGCAGCTGTTTTTGTGTATTAATAACAATATTAATTGCAAATTAGTTTTGGTGCAGCGATTGCTTATCCTCATTTTTGCATTCCTCTTTGTGCTTTATCCGTTACGCCGATATTTCAGCTTGACGGCTTAAATTCCCCAACTCTCGCTTGCTCTCTCTATCTCTTAGTGCACGTAACTTCTCTTTTTTTCTCTTATCTTCTGATTGGTACAGTGTTAAGTCACTAAAATGTGCTACAATATTGTCTGTTCAATTAAAACCTACAAAAAGGTGTTTTTGTAATGATGACCCTAATATCGGTTGCTGGCTTTGTGATAATGTTGTGCACGCCAAGTGCATTGATTGCACAGGCCGGGCGGTTGAAATTATTAAAAGCACAAAAGGACAGCGCTATTGCTGTAAAGCTTGTCGAGATGTTGAAAGAAAAATTATGGCTTTTATACGGCAAACCAAAAATGGTTTCAAAGAGCTTCTTGTTAGTTTTCATAAAACTAATGGGGTGCTCATGGCGCTGGACTCCCAGTTTAATGGTCTAGAGCTATTAAACGAGTTCCCAAAGCGCAAGAAAACCACGGTTTGCACATCACATTTGGCCGCTGCCTTGAAACTCGACGCAGGTTCTCAACAGCTAACTCCCTCGGCACAGGCCCCGTCCCCAATATATCTAACTCCAATGATATTGAGGTCGGGTACGAGAAAAGATTCGGCCGCCGAATGTGCCGCGTTAGGAACCGCTGCTCCAGTGATTTCCGTTGAGTCCGCTGGGGTGTCAAAATAGAAATAAACGACCCCTCAGATCCGCGTTCCGGATGCTCTCCAGGGTGACACGCCTGGATTACCGGCCGAAATTGGTAATACAGTCAACCAGTCTGTGTTGCCAAAAGCCCTTATTGCAGTACCACCAACGAGGCAGATATATGTTTTTCGGATTCACCCGTCTTAAACATCTCAAGATGTTACTGTCTATATTCAAGACAGAACCAAGTCCGATAAAATTATGGTGGAACAATTAAAATTTTCTTATGCTAGGGATATTTCATCTTTCAAAATAAATGTTCCTGACGAGCTCTAACACAATATGCTGTGCCGATTTCTGGCTTCAGTATGTTGTCGTTAAAGAGTTCGAAGCTAAGAAAAGTCTACCCAGGCCGGACAAAACCACTGTGCCAGCTACGTCCGTTCCAAAAAACTAACCAGTTCTCTTCTTCTTTCCTATCAGAATGCAAGAGGCTTACGTAGTAAGCTTCCTAAATTGTATTCTGATAGTGTTTCCTTTGCATCCCAGGTGATTGCGTTCACAGAAACCTGGTTAAAGCCGGACATCCTATACTCTGAAGTTTTTCCAGCTGTGTACACAACGTACAGGCTTGATCGGCCTGGGCGTGGTCCTCATTGCGGTTAACTCCAACCTCACGTCTGAATTATTAGCTTTCGAAAAATGCAACGATGTTGAATTCCTTTGTGTGAAGCTATCATTTAATTAGAGATGTCAAACTACCGGTATTCGCACTATCGGTAGTTTCGAGTTTTTTTTCGTAAACTATCGATACTATCGCGATAATACCGACCAATAAAATTTTGTAAAAAATAAGGGGTGTTCATCTAATAAAAAACTCCAAAATGTTGAGGGTATCCCTTATTAATTTAATATTTTATAATTAAAGATTTCTAAATTAAAGATTTAATATAGTAATTATTTAAAAAATAATACAAATAGTCAGACAAATTTTTCAAATGTAATAATATATATTTGTATGTAATATATATATAAAAACAAAACTTCATTCTTGAATAAATAATTATATAAAAACAAAAGAAATAGATTTTCTGGCTTAAAAATTAAATAATATAAAAGAGGTCCTGCCACTATTCAAAAATTAAGTTATGAGATCAAAATTATCCGTTAACAGTCAGTAATCAACCAATTTTTGTTAATAAACAAAAGCTTATCAACTATTCTAGGTTTTAGATTGGTTCTGCGCTCCGAAATTATTTGCCCTGCCTTCGAAAACATTCTTTCCGACTCCGTTGACGTCGCTGGTACACAAAGAGTATTTTTAGCCAAAGTTGCTAGTTCTGGGTGCTCACTTTCATTGCTCTGCGAAAAGTAACGTTATTAGTAAAATATATAAATAAGACAAAAGCTACTTACTCTCCAATATTCAAGTGGATCACATTTGCCTCCAGAATTCATTTTTTCAAAATATTGTCTTTGAATTAGAATGGCGTTGACTTTTTTGGTTCTAATTTTTTATTTTTTTATTTGAGGATACAACTTTTAGAAGTGATTCTTCTCCGATTGAAGTATCTGGTGGTTCTCCTCCGATGTCGTGAGCATTTTCTTTTTGTACAGCCCCTTCGTCAGAACACTTTTTAGAAACATATGAGACAAGCGTTTCTTCTAATAACATTGCAGCGTGATCCGCATTATTTTGAGAGCGGAGACGAGTCTTGTGATGGACCTCACTTCAGAAGGAAAAATCAAGCATTTAGACCTTGTACTAAGCCGTTCGATAGAGAAACAATTGACGATATTGTTACTTTGGAACTAGAAGAGCATTGCGTTGTTACAAAATCAAATGATGCAAGAAGACTTTTAATATCCTCTAACAAGGCAATATCGTCTGCAGTCAATGGTTCAGGTGCTCTTGGCAGACTGAGAATAACGGTCGATATATAATTGTTTTTCTCTAAAATTCGCTCGACCATTTTATAAGCACTATTCCATCTGGTTACACCTCTTTCACAAGACTGTAAGCTGTTTCACCTTGAGCTTGTTTAAATTTAGCATAAGCTATGCTACTGCTATGCTACATTTTGTCAAAATGGGCTTAATACATTCTTGGGCCAAACAATCTTGCACAACTAAATTTAAGCAGTGAGCAGTGGTAGGTGATTATTATCATTACACTGGCATTGTCATTGCATTGTGGATCAGAGAGTCCAACAGCTTTTCTGTTGATAACACAGCGGACTTAAGCTCGAAAATATCATTGATAAAGCGAACTGTAACTGTGAGTTATCCGTCGTGGGCCCTCGAAGTCCATCCATCCATAGTAATGGCACACTGGTCAACTTTGCTTAGAATGTCAGGTCGTCATAAATATTCTTGAGCTGTACATTTTGCAGTGTATTCCGCGATTTAATAAGGAAGCGAGGGTCTAAAAGACGAACAAAGTTGCGGAATCCCACGTCCTCCGCAATTGAAAAGGGTTACACGTCTGTTGCGATCATTTTCATTGAGGCTTAATCCAAATTCTGCTTGCGAGCAGATAAAGTGTCGTAATGATCGTCAGCTTTAAAGAATTTGCAGATCGAGTTTGCAGGCCACTCAAAAACATGGTGCGAGGGGTGGGCACGCCTTTAGTGGTCCATAAGATTGGTCTTATTTTTTGCCGACACTGAGCTTGCAGTCCTTCATTACTCATTTTAAAATGTTCCAAACCAAGCTGCCAGTCTAAGAACATTTTCTTTATTCATGGCGTCTGTAAGCTGCACGTGTTAGGAAAATTGAAATAAATCAGTAAATGCTTCATTAAACTATGCACATCTTACTTACTTTTAACCTGCTCAAGACGGGCACCGCTAAAGAACCACCAGATTTTCCTTGCACTGTCGATTTATTTAATAAACTCAATCCAATTGCTTATTCCGCGTTGCTTTGAGATCACAAGAAAAGTTGTGAGTAGAAAAATATTAGGGACGATAATATAGCGATTGATTTGAAACTACCGATAGTGCAAGCTGAATCCAAACCATCGATACTATCGATAATGCCACCAGTAGTTTGACACCTCTACATTTAATGGTAGTTTTTAGAGCTGGGAACAATTATACTTTTTGTGAATCGATTCTTTTCGATTCAATTCTAAAAAAGATCGATAAAATCGATTTAAAATGGAAAAAAAATAGAACAAAAATAGGAATAAAGCATATTATAGTTTAAAAAAATGGAAACATCAAATGACGAATTGTTGTAAACAAAAATGAAATTCAATGTAAAGATATTTTATGAGATCAAATGTTTTTATTCAATATCTAAAACCCATTGGTTCTAGCTGGTAAAGACCAACTTGTCAACATTCATTGGCTTTAAGGTAGCTCGCCGGTCAGTAACAATGCATCCAGCCCTGCTGAATGTCCTTTCTGATTCTGTGAAACACGCTGGAATGCACAAATACTTAAGCGCACACTTATTTAAGGAATCCATCTCATTTGCGTGACTCTCAAATAACAATTTATTGGCAAATTAGACTTAGTAATCAAAAACAAAATCAGATCAAAATATCGAACCTTCCAATATTATAGTGTACTTATATTTGGCGATGCGTGGGGATTTTCCAAATACTATAGTCTCAAGATTATTTACTAGTTTATTTACCTGAAAACGCACAAATAAATCCCTCTCTCTGTTTCTTTCGCACCACCAACACACCAATAGACTTTCGGATAGGGACCATTTAATTGTTCTAGGTGATTTTAACATCCCTGGAGCTATTTGGTCCATAACTGAATCCTCTAACACACTTTTAACTACTGCTTGTCACGATTTTATTGACGTACGAAACTCCTTAGATCGCTTGCTCGGTCTCTGCTTTGTCTCTGATCCGGCAAGAGTCAGTTTGGTTAGGTGACGCAACCCGAAGATCCATACCATCCTACTTTCGATGTAACTATCGATATTGACTTATAGAGAATAAATCTAATCGGCCAGCTAAGAAAGTTCACTGCGTTCGCAAGGCGGATTTTCGACGGCTGAATAATTTCATATCTGACTTTGATTGGTTCGATCTATACATGTGCACCAAATTTTGTGACAACATTGGAATCCGTTGCACGCAGATCAAGTTTGTTTTAAAATGTGGCCACGCCCACTTGCGCCCTCATAAATCATAAAAAACGTTATTTAGCTATACTCGTTATTTTCGGGTTAAAGTTAATAGATACAATAAATAAATACAGTGTCTCAAAAGTATTCGTTTTAAGAGAATAATGCCAATTTTAATAAGTAACCGTTTTAAAATGTTAAAAAAAAGTTTGGGTTTCCAAAGATACATATTTTGTGAAGTATATGGCGGAAAAAACCAAACAGAAAACGCTTTCCATGAAAAGTTATGGACAAAAATATAAAACTAAACCGTTTTGTATGCTCACAAAAGTATACGTTGCACATACAAATTTCATATTTTTTCGTATTTTTTGGGGCTGCGCACTATTTTTTTTTTTGCAATTTGGTTTTTATACCCGGTACCCATAGGGTACAAGGGTATTATAAGTTTGTGCCAGCCGAGAATGTATGTAACAGGCAGAAGGAGGCATCTCTGACCCCATAAAGTATATATATTCTTGATCAGTATCACCAGCCGAGT
>VNJZ01000400.1:0-32019 GCA_008042795.1 Drosophila asahinai | reverse complement strand
TTACATGTGGATCATTTTGGACCACTGCCCTCGGTTATATCGAAAAAGAAACATTTGTTAGTAATTATTGACGGATTTACAAAATTTGTTAAGTTATTTCCCGTGAACACAACAAGTACGAAAGAAGTTAATATTTGTTTTGAAAAATATTTTCAGTATTATAGTCGACCACGTAGAATTATAAGTGATAGAGGAACATGTTTTACATCAATGGAATTTGCCAAATTTTTGTTAGAAAATAATATTGAACATGTTAAGGTAGCAACTGCGTCCCCTCAAGCAAACGGTCAGGTAGAAAGAGTAAATAGAACAGTGAAAGCGATGTTAGCAAAGATAACTGAACCAATTAAGCACGAAGATTGGAGTAGACTTCTGGGAAAAGCTGAGTACGCCATTAATAATTCAGTGCATTCAACTACGAAAGAACTACCTGCAGTGTTATTGTTTGGAGTTCAGCAAAGAGGTTGTAATATTGACGCATTAACAGAATATTTAGATGATAGAATTGATATACAACAGTGTGATTTAGAAAATGTTCGTAAGAACTCTTTAGATAAAATAGAACATTGTCAGAAAAGAAGTGAGGAATATTTTCAGAAAAATCATAAAAATCATGTACAATTTTCCGAAGGCGATTTTGTTGTGATGAGAAACATTGATACCACAATTGGCACAAATAAAAAATTTGTGCCAAAATACAGGGGTCCGTATGTCATTAAAAGAATTTTGCCAAACGATAGATATGTTTTAAGTGATATAGAGAATTGCCAAGTTAGTCAAATTCCTTATGATGGAATTGTAGAGGCTTGTCGGTTACGAAAATGGGCAGATTGGCGTAATCAGTGCGAAAATAACTCCTAATATCTATAAATTAATCTACTTATAAGTGCAAGTAATTGATTCCTTAAATTATTTACCTAAATTAGGCACACATACATATAATTATTTAGTTCATTTTGTATAGATATTCCAAATTTTCTTTCTTAACTTTGTTCTCTTGTACATACTCTTAATATTTAGCTAGGTAAATTTTAAAAACATTTTAGTATAAGATAAAATCAAAAACCTACGATCGAGGACGATCTAATTGTCAGGATGGCCGAGCTGTAAGCATTACGTGAGAACTATGTAAGCATTGACTGAGTACTACGAGTATGGCATAGTGTAGCCCTGTTAGCATTGTGTAAAGCATTTAGTATTTAGTATTTAAGATTCCGCCGAGATTTAGTATTTAGTATTTAAGATTAGGATTAAGTATAAAAGTGACTATGGTCACACTACAAAAATAACAATTGGAAAACTAAGTACATTGAAACAAGAACTTCCGAAATAAAATCTACGAAATAATAAAGAATCTTGTGATAAACTACGATAACAGTATAACAATTTTTCAATGGCCCAAGGTATGCCCCCTTGGGCATATAAAATTATATATAAAATTGTTTAATGTTTAGCATTGAGTTATTTATGTGCCACTTTTCCTCATTTATTCCACTATATTTGCAGATGTTTCGAAAGGAATATCGACCACTGTGCTGTATGCCCAATTACCGAAACAATGGACCGGGGTAGTGGTGGCTCCGGCACAACCTTTCCCTTTTTCCAATTTGCGTCCACGTCCGCGTGCTTGTGGGTTAATTTCTGGCTGCGTGACTGGCGGAGTCTACGGCGTGCTACTTGCCGTACGGCTGTATATCGTATATATGGAGGTTTATGGCCAGGTTTTCACTAATAGCCGGCTGTCCAGCCAAGGCGGCTGCACGGGGTTTCTTTTGTTTGTTCTTGCCCTTGCCAGTGCCGTGTCTCTGGCTGTTTAGATCCACCTGAGCCGATTGTATAGCAAATTGGAACAATAAATAAAAGTTAGCGCAAGCGCCGGAACACGACCACAGACATGGTAGAGCGCTCGCTATGTCTAAAAAGTCGGAAAGTCGGAAGAGTCGGAAAGGGCAACTGCAACTGCACTACAAGGTCCCGAAAAGTCCTTTGTTCGCCAACCCCAAATCCCTCTAACCTACGCGAATTGTAAACATCGCCGTAAAGTTGGGTTTAACCCACTTATTATGGATTCGGGGCACAACATGGCAGTCGCAAGGCCTGAAAATGTATCTGCATTCAAATTAAATTTGAGGCTAATCGCCTGGAAATTCTGACTTTGTTTTCTTTTTCAGCTTATAAATGGTTTGAAAAGAACAAGCAACAAAATTAAATGCTAATGGTTAGACATTTTTCATAAAGATTATATTTTGTATGCTTAAACATTATGTTAAATTCGTTTGTTATTGCTAGACCTTCTTCGGGAGCCCAACAACAGTTTTCTTCTCAAAAATTGCATATCTATTAGAGAAAGGTTTTTTAAAGAAGCCTAGAATTGTCTTCGAAAAAAGTACAATTAAGTTATAATCGGCTAGATAATTTCTCTGCTACCTTTATTTATTTGTTACAAATACATTAGAGACTTTTCTTTACGGTCTCAATGTTTAATAAGTCCTTGGCATCAACATTTTAGCTAAGAGAACAAAGCTAAACTCATCAACGTGAACCATGTCTTTTAAAAACCTTTCAGGTACTTATTTTAAATTTAAAATTTGTTTATTCAAACCGATTTGATCTCGTCCTTTTACTGTATTTTTTCTGTCAGCAAAATATGATCCCATTAAATTGCACAACTCATCCATGATACAGTAGGTTCTACAATAAAAGCTCTCCTTAGGAATATACATATGTAAGTCCCTTAAATGGGTAGCATTTCTCTTAAGGTTATACGCAGGGATCGGAATCACTATTAAGCGGTCTTCCCTGTCCCTGGACAAAATGCAAAGGGTTATCAGCCCAAGAGAGCTTTTATTATCTGAGCCCCGGAGGCCCTGGTAACTGGATTAGGTTTGTAGGCAATCGTTGGTTTCATTGCCCGTTCAGCACAAATCCCTATTAACGAAACTGGGTAATCTACATTGAAAGAAATCAGTAAATAAATAAACAATAATTCTTTTAATTAAATTTTAGCCTGAAACTCATTCAATAAAGTTTATTCTCTTTTTTCTCGAGAAATGGGTTTAAAATTTGAAGTTCTTTTATATCAATTACGTTTTGAATTTTAATAATAATTTTAAATTGTAATAATTAAAATTCTTAGTTATATAAGGCAGAAGGAAAGTCAGACGTATGAACCCATGACAAGATACAATATTTTTAGTGCCTTACGTATATACGTGGTACATTGTGCCTGCTGCTATAAAGGATTCTCTATGTGAAAAGCCGAGGATATTTGGTTGCCAAGACCCCCTTAAAGGTCAACACATGCCCTACATAAAGATCAAAGTAATCTTTTATTTCAAATACTCACTCTTTTCGGCCCGGGAAGCGCTCATGCCACGGAGCGGCTTGCGGAAGTGCTTGCACCAACCTCGCCGCTGGAAGAGCTGCAGCAGACTGGACGCCCTGGTGCTAGTCTGGGCGGCGGTACCCTGCGGCTGGCCGTTGGGGCCCAGCGTCTGCATGCTGGCGCCCACGCGTTCTATTTCCGACGAGCGGCACGAGGAGGCGTCTTCCACGGAGGAGCTGCGCCGCTTCCCGCCGTCGTCGGTGCGCAGGCAAACGCAGCTGCGTAGCATTTCGGCGGACTAGCTGTAACCCAAGACGTGACCCCAGTGCCTCTGTCTCTGCCCCTGCCCCTGCCTCCTCCTCTTCCTCCGCCTCCAGTTCCTCCGCCTTCAGTTCCTCAGTGCTCACTGGGATCCACACATGGATGTGTGGGTGTTCAGGGCGAGAGGATGAGGCTTGGCTTGCTAGAGGGTGCGAACTTGGTCTTGGGTGCTGGTGCTGGTGTCGGCAATGGCTGTGGGCCCGGCCAAGAGGTCCGCCTTATGTCACTCGCCTGACAAGGTAATATAATTTGCTCATGGGCATGGGCCAGCGCCTTGTTCTTGTTCGTCCTTCAAATGGCTGTCAGTCTCTGGCGGCTGAGGGATCCGCGGCGTCTGACGGCTGCTACTACTACTACCACGTCTCTCCGCCTCGGGCTCTTAATGCAAATTGATTTTATACTCGCGTAATTTATTCATTCCGCTGTCGCTGATTGCGCTCCTCATATTCCATTGTGCCAAATCCGCGTCTTGGAGCTTTCTCTCTCTTTTCAGCTGCAAATAAATTGTATAAGTGATTTTGTCGTCAAAATCCAAACTAAACTTTTGTTGGAACTGCAAAAATTATGGAAAAACGGGGAATAATTCCACCATCAAAATGAAACTTAAATTAGTTGCGGACTTATTCGAGCAGCACAAGTCCTGGTCATTTATAATGGCCAACTCAACCACGGTGACGCGGTTCTCCAGCTCCCAAATATAATTATTGTGCGCTTTGGTTGTTATTAACGAATCCTAGGCGTTATAATGAGCTCATTTTGTTTATTGTTAACACCTCCTATTCAGGGTACAGTTACATATGAAATTCATGGTCAAATTCAGGGTCAAAATGCTAATTCTTATAATTAATAGTAACAGGGATTACAAGGCACATTTACTTGAACTTATTGTCAATTAATTCAGGCAAATTATGTTTCAAATATAATGATTTAAGTAGATTATGTGGATTAAAGTTGATAAGTTTTTTGAAGAAGAGAACTCAGACAAGAGGAGAATTAAGTTTTTAATAATAATTCATAAATTAAGCGAATAAATTGTAACCTTGTAATGCTGAAAAGTATACAAAATACATAAAGAGAAGCTGAAACTGCCATTAATTGGATTATCCGGATTACAAGCAATTAAGGTTCAATGAAATGAACGATACTATGCAGTGGATATTTTCGTTTTTATATTCAATATGATATCTCCATTAAAATGCTCAAAGTTCCTGAACGAAAAAGAGACCCCACAAAGTGTTTCCATATCCCTTGGAATATCCCTTAACAAAACTCCCACACAATATGCAAATTATGGCCCAAGGAAGCCAAGGAGACTTGAAAAATAATAAATGCATGCATAGGTGATTACTCCTGAAAGGGAGAGAAACATATGTAATAAAGCCCTGAAATTATGTATGGAATCAATTGACTGCTGCTGCAGCCGAAGGCAGGATGGCTCTCTCTGGCCAGGTCAGCATCGTCCTGCCCCCAGGCCCCACCATTTATGTATCCTTTCACTCTGGTTGTGGTGTTTGCGGCCCAAAAGAACCATTCAACCGATGCGCGATTACTATAGTGTATATATCTATAGATACATGTGTATATATTTGATATATGTATATGAGAGGACTCTCTATGCACGAGGACGGGAACGTGAACGTAAAGGGGTTGTGGCCGAGTGCCCGAGGTCCTTTGTCCTCTGCGCCCGTGTCAGCTTCCATGAAGCCAGTGCTCCCTTGAGTGGCTCCAGACAAACAAACCAATTTTCACCAATTGAGCCATAAAGCCACACACAAAGCCCCGCCGCACAGAGAGACACACAGAGAGCTCCCACACCAATGCCAGATCCACGAAGTGTGAAATTAAAATGCTAACCTGTAGCGGCACAAGGACCAAGGACTTAACAGATGGCGGTGTCCTAAATATAAAGGCAGCGTGGCAGGTGATATTGATTAATCGCTGGAAACATAGTGCCGATTTGGAAAGCCAAGGAATTTATTTGTCAGAATGGTTTTTCAATAGATTTTTTCCTTACACATATTTTTTGGTTCAAGCCTAATGGTTTACTTGGAGTTTTTCCTGACAATGAAATTATAATGGCTATGAATTAGGTAAATTAAACAATTAAAATAATTGTTCTAGTCAAATTTTAAGCTTTCAGTTCTGATGATTGTATACTTAAGGTACTTAAAGCGTATTAAATGGTATATTTACGCTTCCGAAGAACTTAGAATTTCATATTTTATTTTATTTATATTTTATTTCCTATCTTCTGATTAGACTTTGAAGATTTTAAAGATTGTGCTGACAGAGAAACTAATTTTTCTTGGTTTTATTGGCCGTAAAATTCCATTTCCAGCTTAATTTAATGTCCTTAATGTATAATATAGACTTAACCGACTTTTGTTTAACGCCTGCCAGAATAATTCATGCAGATCGGTTGCCAAGTTGCCAAGTATCTATTCTTTGAACTGTAATACTCATGCAAATTTCAATTATTACATCCTGTAGCCAAAGATTGAGGGACTTAGGCGAACGAACGAACACTTGGCTTGGCCCTCCCCACTTAGCCGACAAAGAAGTTGGCAGGTAAAATGTTTTCGAATAAAACACAAAAGGCAAAGAACCAATATACACCTAACACAGGCGCCGCTGCTGGCCGTGCTTTTTGCACTTTGCCCCAATGGCACTTTCCCCGAGAAAATTGCGTTAGGAAAAAATGTAAATGTAGCGACGAGAACCAGGCGCTAGCGAGGCTTTTATCGAAATGTAATTTGTCTAAAGTGAAAATGACTTACAGCTTAAATGGCTTAAATTCTTTAAAGGTTTTCGTTTTTTATTTTTGGTCACTTTGTGTTATTGAAATTGAATATGGCAAGGACCCAACATAATAAATCACTATTAAGACGTGGGCTGGAAATATTTTGAAAGGCCAGAAACAATAAATTTGTAGAATTTTTATTCAAAAGGAGATGATGAATGCGGCTTATGCCTCCGTCTCTAAATTTTTTTTTTGAGAGCCAATTTAAATTAATTTGAAATGTTTTAAGCCAATTTCTAAAAGCGATGATCTAATTTCTATGTCATTATTATTCACTGACTTTTAAATTGGAATTATTTTTACTTTGAATGTATTTTAATTCGTTTATTTAATAAATTATTTATTTATTTATTTTTAAAAATACAACATAATCCGGAAAATATTGAAAAATAGATCAATTAACTCAATAAATGTAATAAAAATTCTTTTTGGGTTTCTTATCACTTGGGGTAAATTATTTCACTTTTATTTAAGTGACGGCTATGACGAAGAACGCATCGATCTTGTCCTGATTTCATAAAATCCTCAAAATATAAGCCAATTAATGCAGTTGACAATGACGAAAAAGGTTTTTGGGGTCAACTTGATAGATTTGTAGAGAGAGTCCCGAAAATCCCATTTTAAGGAGCCCCGGAGTCAACTCTATTTATTTCAATTACCGCAGCGTACTGGTCAATTTCCGGTTTCCGTGCCGGCGGCTGGTGTCCTGGTGTCCTAGTGTCCTAGTGTCCTAGTATCCGGGTGTCCTGATGTCCTGGGTCAAGACAGCCAGATAATGAGATTATCCGCCAGCACATTTGCAGACGGGAATACGTTATTTGTCCATTAATCCCACGGCAAAGACCGAGACCGGACACTGGCGCGGACTAAAAGGTCCTGCCAACTCATGGACTCAACTTTTACCGACCCCCCGCCCTTAGCTTTCCGGACTTTTCCTGGTGCGTGTGTGGAGCGTTCAAAAAGTGATTGTTGGCCTGACTCAATTACGATAAATTGCATGTCAGCCTGTGTGACAATCAGCAAATTTGCCCGCATTTCAGCTCAGCAAACATCGCTTATGGTAGCCGAAGCCCAGCAGCAATTAAGTTAGTATTTGCAGAAGATAATGTTTCAACTCGGGAGTCGCTGCCTCCACAAATGTATGGGCAAACATAATTTCTTTAATACCCCAATTTTTTGGGGGGGTGAGAAATCCAAATTGTTAAAACCCTCAAAATAAGGCAAATAATTTTATTTTTCTACAACTTTATATCGTGAAATGAACCTATTTTATTTAAAAAATATATTGGTATATAAGAATGTACAACCTTTTAAGAAATTTATGGGAAAATGTTGTCGATAAATAATTTTAAAGATTAAAATAAATTAACGACCATATAACTTATTATTTAATGGACTTAGGCGAAGGAAACAAAGTTCAAAACCCACAAATACAAGCGGTAGGTATTAGACTAGAATTCCCAATGGGGTCTAGCAGCAAATTTGTGTTATCTGTGAATGTATTCATGTTAAAGTAGGTCAGCATAGGGTACAAATGATGAAGAGGTGGCTACCTTCTTAAACAGCTTTATATTCAAGATCTACTTACATATATAAGTAATTTTGGCATAAATGGGCGGTTTATTTATTTATTTATTTTATTTAATAAATTTTATTTAACTTAAATCCAAAAAATATAACACATTTTCTAAATAAAACAAAGTAAACCCCTTTCAGAAACCTTTAATGAATCTTCGTTTGGATTCGTTTCCCAAGAGTTTCTTATGGTTCTTAAAGGCTCCTTGCATTTGCCTTAATTTCCAGAGTGCTCCACTAATATGCTCCCATTTGGAGCACCCCTCGCCCCTTGAAATAATTGAGCTAATTATCGGGACTGGCAAGGTCGCTCATCAAATTTGTTCACTCAAATTCTTCGACAGGTAATTTAGTTTGCCTACGCTTTTAATTAAGTTTCCGTAGTCAATTTGACGGAGGGGCATGTGTCTGGTAACAGGTGCCGTCGGGCCAAGGACCTGCTAGGACCTGCTGCCTATTGACGCATCACGCGCTGCCCATAAAGGTTTTCCGTTCAATTTTGCAGTTTTTACTGCCCGTCGTCTCTTTTGGGGAAGCCCATTAACGGGGCTGCGAAGGTTTTAACGACTTTGAAATGATGTCAGCCCGGGATGCTGATGTTCGTCATCGTTAAGGGCCGATTTGTACTTTTTTATTTATAAACCAAATTGGGAATTAACAGAGATTGGGCGACACTGCCGCCGCTGCCAACACCTCAGCCATATGGACAGAAATTTCCAGCCAGCTGTGAGAGAACCATGATTTATTCACCCCAAGTACACTCAGAAAAGCGGTTTTTAAGGCCTTTAAAACCTAAGGTAAATATCCTTGTGGCGGAGCATTTCACCATAATGCGCGGTGCGGCTTAAAAATTCACTAAAAGAGTATTTTTAAATATGTATAAGCTTCATTGCTTGCGTTTATGTGGCGATCCGTTGAGTGCGGACTCCGAAAGGGGGGAGAGCGCTTTTATTTTCTTTTTATATTTGATGACTGCACAATTTGGAGAAGGATGCGAAGGAAAGGTAGCATTTCCCCAGCTGTAAAACGAATCTGAACAGGAAAACGTTTATGGCTTCCGTGCGATTATGTGCAAATGGACGTGGGTACTTATATATATGTATATATATATTATATATACGTGTATATGATGAATCACTGGCTCGTTTTCGGCCAGTGTAGCTTAGAAAGGCGAGCAAACACTGCCGCTTAATTGCCATGGAAAAGTATCCAAATACCGACCTGATGCCAACGCCAACGCCATCGCCATCGCCTTCGTTTTGGTTAACAAATCAGGCGTGAAAATGACGGCACCTCGCTCCGCGGGGGATGGAAAGTAGCTAAACTGCTTAATTTAATCGATTTTCGGTAAGAGCTTTAAAATTCTTATCTTGTTTGCATAAACAAATGGGGGGTAATTCGTCAGATGGGGTTTTTCCGAAGTTCCTTTGCAGCAGCCTATAAATAGATTTTTTTTATGCGGCATTCCGAAAAGCATTCTTTTGGTTTAAAAATATATCCTTTTAAAGTCTTTAAAGCATATTAAATTAAGTTTAAACACTGTATTAAACCATTTATTAATTTATTAATTAAAAACACATTTAAGGCAGCTGCTAATTACAATCTAGGTTAAAGCTAAGACGCTATTAATTCCGTTTTAAATCCTTTTGCAAAGCCTGCTTGCTATATAATTTAATTCTCACAGCCGTATACAGTTCATAGTTATATTTGTATAATAAAATGAATAGTTGGTTTACCAGATTAATTGGGGTAATCTATAAGACTCTGGTTTCTTGTTCATTTAAATAAAAACAACATGTTTATGGTTGGAGAACCTTTTAAAAATGTCCTAATAAAGGCCGTTCCTAAATTCCCAAAGCATCCCGGTTAATAGCCTTAAGTTAATTGCTTTTTGGTTTCATTCCAATTCCCGTGGACTGGCTAAGGCAACTTTGGCGCAATCAACTTAATTCAAGCCGACATTGTGGGCAGAATCTTGCCACAACTTTGTACCAAATTTAAATGACTCGAAGAACTTGGCATTTCGTGTTGCTCGAACTCTCCGGGAACAAGGCAACTTCGAGTGGCTCCGCTCCGCTCCACTCGGTCAGCGTGAAAAGTTCGGGGATAAGAAAAAAGGAAGGCCATAACAAAAAAAGAAACCGAAGAAAAATTAAATCGGAAGTGGTGAGAATTTTTGGGGCTGCTGGCGTGTCGCCCCCAAAAGATTCGTGCGAAAATATAAAAAAGAACTCAACCGAACTGTGGGAAAAATAAACGAAATCACGAATATATATATATGTATAAGTATAAGTAAGTAAATCCCGAGGAAACAAAGGGAGCGAAAGGAAAAGGCTGAAAATCAAATGCCAAACGTCAACGAGATTTGTTGCCCGTGCGGCGCATAAAACTCATTTCTCACTTTTACAACCTCTCGGAGGTGAGCGGTTGCTAATCTTCCTCCGGTCCGCCATCAATTGGCTGGCCTGGCCCCAAATCCCCGAATCCGAATCCGAGTGGGCAGGTTCCCCCAAATTATGAGTATGGAATTCGTGTGTGGGACCAGGCCAGGAGAGACCAGTGTTTTGTATACTATAATACCTAATAAATTCCTACTCGGATTCAATCCCCATTCAAACGCCGAGTCCGTCCGTGCGTCTGTTTTTATGAACACCTCAATATTTCGGGTGTTACTTTTTACGAGTTTCCGTGTTAACAAATTGCTTTCATATATAGTCGTTTTTAGCTAATAAAATAAATATAGGCCAAGAGAAGGCAATAGCTATGCATTTTTAGACATAGAAACAAAAATTAAAGTGTGAACTACTAATTAAAGCAACATAAAACTGCATATTTTGCGGAATTTTGAAAACAAACAAATTAAGTGAGAAACCAATTAAATTGTTATTTTTAGAAGTCCGATTTCTGCTGGGTTGTACAAAAAATTAAATAAACAAGAAAAACTTGTATTGCTTATAAGATACATTTATGTCAACAAATAAAAGGTCAATTTTTCTTAATATTCTTTCTACAGAAATCATTAAGCTTTTAAAATCCTAAAAAGGTGCCCAGAACTATGCTACAAAATGTTGCAAAAATCGAATTGCATACTTTAAGACACCTTGTTAGGAGATTTCAAAATCCTAGTGCCTTTTGATTAGCATTATAAATATTTAAGATAGTTTACGCGCAAAATATACCATAAAATAAATAAATTGTTAACACATAAACCAATCTGAAAATTTGTCGCCACGAAACTTTTTGTTAAAAAAAAAAACAAACCCCCGTTCATTCTAGTTTATACTAGTCCACCCGGTTAAGAGAAAGTATTTTAGTGTTTTGTTGTTGTTTTGGTTGAGCTTGCCTGCCTGCTTTTAGAACACACTGCACTTGTCCGTCCTCATTTTCTTAAAAAAAAAGTTCGCTACCGCCTAATGGGAAAAAGATAGGTCAGCAGTGTACACAGTCTCGCATATATCTTAGCACACACTTGTCAAGGCTGATGATATATAAGTACTAAACATACAGGCGAAATGGATAAATGGATTGTGCAAACATTGCGCTCTCTCGTGTGGAATTTGGAATACTATAACGTAAGTAATTCATATGGCAAACACCTTTAGAGCGTAATGGAATCGTTTATCTATTATTAATTGGCCTGCATGTCTTATTTTCTCAGCGGGCTGTCATCACCTTTCATTTTCTTTTATTTTCATTGAACAATTCTCCCGCTACCTTTGTTGAATTTGTATATTTTTTTTTTTACATGTTTTAAAATTCATTTGTACACAGAGAGGAAAAAGGACAAGACGTGACTGATTTATATCAGTTGTCATATTTGTTCACTAAGCAAAAGAGAAGGTTGGTTGTTGAATAATGATGTTTGACAAGGGACTGTAAAGAATACTTTACAAACGAAGGTTACGTAAATAAAGGGATTACATTTGTAACTGATAAATATAAAGTGGGTTACTATTTCATATTTATTATTAAAAAAGAACTTAACCATTTAAAGTATTAGACATTAAAGAAATGGTTAAATTACCTATAGTAAAGTCGCTGTGTTCTTAAAATTAAAAAAAATACCAAAAGTAAGCTATACAATTTTACAACTTCGAAAATTAGAAAATGTTATGGCCGACTTTCTAGCACTTTTTTGATTGATTTCAAATTCCCTGAATATCTGTTTTAGTTTAAATGGTTATTCACAACTTAGAAGAACCGAGAAGAAAGTAAAGCCAATATATTTTGGAGCACACATTATATGTATTTATTACATTCTTCGTAACGAGATAAAATGCCACAGATTGGAAATTTTGTATAATAAAAAAATTATGAATAGACATTTGGTGACACTGTTTTTTTTCTCTCTGTGTACCCCAGTGATAGATGGACTATTTATATGTATGGAACGCATGGGAATGCAAATGGATGTATGGTAATGGGATGTACATATGTATGTACATACACATAGACATATGTATATGTATTTTCGAGTGCTTCCCAGCCTTCCCGTCGGTCGCTTTTAGTTCTGTTTTCTGATCCCATTTAATGCATGGAATTTGTAAGTCATTTACCAAACGACACACTAAATTGGCTGGCAAATAAAAAAAGTGATTCGGTTGGAAAGTTTCTGGCGTTAAGGATATCTCTCTGGTGTGCCGCGCCGCGCATTCATGATTATTCCAAGTGGCCATAACGTGGAAGCGTGAGCGTAAACAAACACAGAAATTTCATCGGCGGTGCAGAGATAAACGGCGGCGACGGGGGCGACAAGAATAATATACGAATATATGCGGCAAAAGCGGCAAAAGGCATTAAATGAAGCCACACACAGAAGAAATGCTCGTGATGACAAATATAACAATAACAACGACAACAACAAGAACAACAACGACAACGACAACAACACACACCGTGGCATATGCTGCTATGATTCCGAAATAGCGCGCTGAGCGGATGGCATTACGTATACGTACGGGTGCACGAGTGGACGCGTTCCGTTAGTCTGGGCGTCCGCAGCGCATGGAATACCGTTACAAACTGACGCAGGCCACAAGCTCGGAAATCCTTTTTGGTCGCTGCTGCTGGTGCTGCCACTGTCTCTGCCTCAGTCAGCGTCGCAGCTAGCCTCTCTCTCTGGCTCTCTGCATGTGTCGCCAAATGCTGCGAAAAGCAAAACAAAGAGCGATGGCGGCATCAGCTGATTGCCCCGTTCCATTGCCATTTACCATTCATTTTGTAGCGGAGGCTGCGCGCGTCTCTCGCACTCTCGCTCCCACGCACTGCGGCCGGTGATGCTGGAAGAGCGTGAGGAGCGGAGCGGAGCGGAGCATCGATGTTAATCGTAAAAGATGCTAAGTTTGATAACGTCCCCTCTCGTGTTTGCATTTTAAATTTATGATATGCATCTGGAAATTAAAACTTTAACGCGACATGCCGCGGGGCTGTTTGTGGAATGCGGAATATTGTTGAGAGAATGTGATAAAAAAATGCAACAAAAAAGAAGCTGGTAATTTCGGAGATTGTTTAGATCATGAAGATTATTAGAGGTGCTTCAAAAAACATGTAGAATTAAGATCTATTAAATTTGTGTCCTAAAAGTATGCTACCAAATCGTGTTTCTCCTTTGGTAATACAAAAATTGACTACCTAATTAAGGATTTAAAATTGAGATTTAAATTTCAATGTACAACATTTTGAGTTGCTTTTTAGATCATAATTAAAATGTGCAACAATTTTGTTTATCTTCTTTGTCTTTAGTGAAAACAAGTAAGAAAGCTACAGTCGACTGTGCTCGACTGTGAGATACCCGGTACCTAAACGTTTGCGCTTCACACTAAAAGGCAATTTAAAAATGTACATACACTACATTGTACATGCATACATTGGCCCCATTATATCGCACGGCCAAGGCTCGAATGCGCCACCTGTCGGCCACAGCTTGCAACAGCAGTGCCTTAGGGCGGTGTGTTAAAATTCTAACCTTATTGCTAATATCTTCCATGTTTATCATCCGCTTTAACTGAAATTTTCAGGAAACGTCCGCTTTATTTTATTTATTTATTGTATCTATTAACTTTAACCCGAAAATAACGAGTAGAGCTTAATAACGTTTTTTATGATTTATGAGGGCGCAAGTGGGCGTGGCCAAATTTTAAAACAAACTTGATCTGCGTGCAACAGATTTCAATGTTGTCACCAAATTTGGTAACTTTCTTATATTTCTTATAGTCTCTGAGATCTGTTGTTTCACACGGACAGACGGACAGACGGACATGGCTAAATCGACTCGGCTGGTGACGTTGATCAAGAATAAATATACTTTATAGGGTCGGAGATTTCTCCTTCTGCCTGTTACATACATTCTCGGTTGGCACTAACTTATAATACCCTTGTACCCTATGGGTACCATGTATAAAAACTACACAGACTTCGGAAATTTCATTGCATACTGTTTGAGACCCATTAAAATGTTTTTAAATATTATAGCGTGATATTCATATAGTATATATGTATATGTTGAGATCTAACATACATTATTGTCGAATGTTTATCCCTTGATCAAAAGTGAACCTTAGATAAAGATTTCTTCAAAGATTTGTTAGAAAATTTAAATTCGTATGTGTTAAAATATTAGTCACATTATCTGTTAAAGAATTCAATTAAAATAGTATAATATAAATTTAAAAAAGACACAGAGTTTTGTAAATAAAATCCGATGACGAATAATTAGGAAAACTTTCAAAAATAAGAATAACCCTTACTTAGCATTCATAAAAAAGAATAACTTTCTTTCGAAATATTCGGAAATTCTTACTTACACTCAACAGCTTTGTTTTGCTTCCTTTGTTGTGTATTGATTATTTCCTCGGTTCCATGGCCTTTATGGGTGTCCATATACGTTGTATACGTATAGTCCGAATGCCGCCAAGCCCTCAGTTCAGTTTGCCACTCGATCTGATTTGGGGCAGCGGCCTCGAGGGGATTTTGTAGCTGAATTTCACGAAACCGAAAATTAGGGCTGTCCCCAGCTCCTTCACGGTGACCCGGTTTTAGGTTTTAGGGTCTTAGGGTTCTCGGCAGCTTTAAGTTTAATGGCAATTAAGGTCCTGGTCGGGCAAGCTGCTATTAGTGATTACGGAATGTTGGGGCCTCACTTCAGATTCAGTTAGCGAAGGTGCGTGCGGTACAAGTTTCCGGTGCAGCCTGGGGAAACTTCTCTGCATTTCATGAATACAAACAAGGCGAGCCGGCAGAAGATTCATTCAGATACTAATCTCCCCACGGACACGTCTCCTTGAAAACGGGCTGTGGAAATGCGAAATGCTTCCGATACACGTCGATTCAGTTACGGATTAGATGGTCGTCGTCCGGAACCGTAGATTAGTTATTCGTTAGACTTCCTTTTTGCTGGTAACTCTTTAAGACGGAAAGCTCATTTATATTTTAGTTTTTTTATGGAAAAAATAACTTTAGATAGCAGAAAGAATCATCCATATTTCTTACTTTTTGTAATGTCTTTTATATTATTTTGCTAGAACTCTTTCCAGACATTAAAATACCTTATTAAATATGACCTTTTGGGTGTTGGCGTGTCCAAAGATGTCAGCGCAACGAGGTCTGCCTGTATCCATCATCACACTGTAACTATTGTTTACATTGTTGCCCAATATTGAATCCGCAGGACATCTTCAAATACAGTCCTCGGGACACAAGTGCAGAGAGAATGGCAAGAAGGCAAGTACAAAGCACTAGAGCACTCGGGGATATCCGAAAGGTCGCGTGTGACTCGGCGCTGTTCTTATTGGCATCCTCATCCGGTTCCGCGCTCTGTTTTGCATATTCCAGGGCTAATGGCCGGTTGGTCGCACGCCACCACACTCACCGGACTGGCTGGACAAATGAATGGCCAGGTGGGACCTCTTTTTCGTGCTGGCATGCCATTTAAAAACCACCCATAAACATTTTGCTCAGTTCAGTATTTAAAAAAAGGAGGAGGTTGCATGCGAAATTTTTAGCAAACATCGCAACGAAGTTCAAAAGTGGCTAACTTAATTAATGTAATGTGTAGGGCAATAAAACAATTCTGAGTGTTCTGAAACTTAAGTTCAGAAAAAATAAAAAGTGGCAAAAGGTGCAGGCAATTATAATTAAAAGTTCTGAGAAGTAAACGTACTTGATACCGACAAACTATGTAAGTTAAATCCATTTTATTTCTGTTGATTTCTTTAGGTTTATGTTTTTTTGTTATTAAGTTGCGATCTCAAACTTATAGAGCCTGGACTGAGAATATATAAATCTGGGATAAAGTACAAAGGTTTGAGCAGAAAGCTCCTACAAGCCCGTGCTACCCTTCTCAGTCACTATTATCAGGTGTTAATCGCCGGTGCACGCTACAGAGCCCAACCCGACACTCATGGCGTTTGCGATAATGAATTAGTGCAAGCAAATTAGTTATTTAAAAAAAAACGAGGAGAATAACAGAATAAAGTATCATCTCTTAGGGATTCAGAAAGGTTTTATGTTTTTCTATATATTTTCAAGTACTTCGAACTGTTTTGCTATGGGACAATTATTTCTAAGTTTATTAATAAGTTCAGGTTGAAATGCCTTTAATCTATTGTATTAAGATATTTTTGGTAAAACTTATTAGTTTAATATATGTATCAAAAATATTACTTTTAAAACGTTTACATTTTTCAACTGAATTGTTCTAATCACGTCAACATCACATCATTAATTCACATAATTACAAAAATAAACAAAAGGCAGTATGAACTTATAGAAAGTTTCGTCAACTAACTGAACATTCAAAGAGTTTCTTACAGTTGGAGATCGTTGAGACCCAGCGAGGCGTTGGGATCCTCCTCCAGGAAGTTGTCAAAGTCGATTACGATCTCTTTCTGTTGAGGATGGTGTTTTGTGTACTCCACGCCCACAGCATCCAGCATCCGCTTGGAAGCCCGATATGAGGGCTTCTCTGCATATTTATCGGACAAATAAAGAATCTGGGCTATGCCTGACTGCAAAAATATGAATAAATGAAAAAAAAACATAATCAGATATACATATGTAAAGAATAGTGGTTCTATTATATTCCTTTATAAATTAATTAAAGGCGAAGTCGACTCTGCTTCGTTGCTACATAATATAAAATTCGCAGTTCCTGCCAGAAGCACTCGACAGTTTCGCCCTATATTTTTGGAGATATGCCGATCAAATTTTGACTCCCATGACCCATTTCGTATTCTGTGCCAGTTGTACAACGAAAATTATCATGTGTTATCCTGCGAAACATCCTTGTCATTAAATGTATCTTATATTCTGTCGCACTTATTGTCTAGTTTCTAAATATTTACAATCTTTAAAAAGTTATCCTACCCGGTTGGGGGTAAGCTTATTATTATTATATTTTAATGTTAACAGTACATTTTTGTTAACTTTTGAATAATAAAGAATAAAGAATAATAAAGTATTAAAACTCCGCTATTACCCATGGTTCTCTTATCATTACCTGTATGATGAGCTTGGCGCATTCGTTGCATGGAAAGAGTGTGGTATAAAGACGGGTTCCAGTCAAACTGGCTCCGTTGCTGTTGAGTATAGCATTTGCCTCCGCATGCACCACATACATCTTTTTGTCCTCCAGCGGATCATAATCGAGACGGCTCTTCTGGGCCTTGGACCATGGGAACTCATCGTCGCTGCAGTTTCGGGGAAATCCATTATAGCCAATGGCCACGATCCGATTCTGTGAGTCCACGATGCAGGCCCCAACCTGAGTGACGGGATCCTTGCTGCGCTTCGCCGAGAGCAGGGAGGTGGCCATGAAGTAGTCGTCCCAATGCAGATAGTTATTTCGCTTGTGGCTCACAGGTGACTCTGATTCCGAGGCATTAACATATTGGGGCTCAGGCTCTTTTACAGACATTTTCACTGGAATAATTAGAGGGGAATCAATAAAATCTGATATAAAGGTGTCCCTTTTTGATAAATCTTTAGTGTTTAAGATCATTTATGATTAAAAAAAAATAAAAATACTCGTAATCGTAAGATTTTTCAATGACGCTTCATTCAGTTGATTTTATATTTATTATTTTCCTCCCAAGTCTCATTGATAATATTCCATACATATATGTACATATCAATTCACTTATAAACGAAAGTTGTGAGTGTGTTGGTACGAATTTTTATTAACGATAAGACATATAATGAAGAAATGAAATAAAACCGGTTTTATGAAGCTGGAGAAATGTCAAAGAATGCTTTAGAATATGATAAGAAGTCGGAAATATATACAAATCGAAAATAAACTTATTAATGAACACTTTAAACTCTAATTCTTAAAAGTGAAAAACTTCAGTTCCTAAAATCCATTTAGAAAGAAGCCCAGATGTTAATAAAATCTTAAATCAAAGATACAAATTTGTATTATGTTTTCAGAGTTTTATTCATTATATCTTGTTCTTTTTTCCTAACTTTTTAGTGTCCAGTTTTTGTTGTGTGATGGGTAAGGGTATTTTTCTGATAGTCAAGGAAAGCAGGACAACTGTGTGCACGTTCTTTATTGCATTATATTAGACAAAACGATGATCTCAGCGGATTTTTCTCAGCAGCAATAATAATATTTTATGTATCATAAATTTGAATATACAGCGAATACTTTCAATAATAATTTTCATATTCAACTCAATGTGTGGTTAGGCGAGTACGTAATTAAAACTAGAGGCGATCGCTCCCCGGACCGTCTAGGTGCTCTTCTGCACCTGTATGGGATTCTGCTTGAGGTGCAGGTAGATGGAGCGCATGCGGGAGACGTCCTTGCCCGCCTTGTTCACCTTGGGATTGAAGTCACAGAGCTTGGCTATGCGCTCCCATTCAGTGCCCGGCTCGATGCTGCCGTTCTCCAGCGTGGCTGCCTGCTTCTCGGCGTTGCGCGACGACAGCTTCGTCTTGGATATGGACTCGCCGATTTGGCGCAGCCAATCGTCTAGCTCCTTCTTGGACTGCTGTCGCAGCTCCTCCTTTTTCCGCTCCTCCTCGAGATCCTTCTCCTCCAGTCGTTGTTTCTGCTCCTCGCGCCACTTGCGTATCTTCTCCGGCTCTTCCCGCGACGGAGGTGGTCCTGATATGCCCACTGGCTCATTCGACTCGCCGCCAATGACCTCGAAGCTGCCTGTGGATGATTCCAGCCCAGCGCCGCCGGCGGACAATAGATCGCTGCCTAGCACATCGCCTGTGCTAGTGCCACCACCCAGCAGCTCTCCGAGGCCGCCATCGTCTGTGGTGGCAGCTGGAGCGGAACCCGTTGCGGATCCACCCGTTATCTCCGCCTCGAGATCCCCGAGGGCGGACTGTTCGCGCGCCAGGAACTCGGCCGCGGGATCCACCTCCTCCTTGACAGCAAAATCGTCCCCGAAGTCCATGTCGATGTGCTCTGCAAGATGTGTTGTGATAGCAATTTAGTGGGCGTCTCACTCCAATTTACACGTACGCAGGGCAGTGGGCAGCAGTTGCAAGCTGTTGGCTCTCCGCTTCGAGCACCTGGCCAATACGCACCTCTCGTTTGATTTGGTTAGCTCTAAATGAAGATCGGTTTGGGCGGATGACTAACCGGAAACTCGAACTTGCTAAAATGTATTTTTCAGTTTTCTTTTAGCAATGAATACGTAAAATGACTGTCATTAGTACGTGAACCAACAATAAAACAGCAGGTTATCGAACTGGATCCAGTTTCACAGTGTTGGATAACTCGCGGAATCATCGTATACCGCAATGGATTTGCGTCGTTAAATAAACATCGCCTATAGTTCTTAAATATTAATATTAAACGTTCAAAACTTATAGTATTCTAAACAAATATTTTTTTTTACATTTAATGCCACACTTAAGTTGCATTGACTAGGGCGTTAGAGCAATAGACAACTCGAAAATGCAACTGTATTTCACTTATTAATTTATATTTATATTCATTTAGTGTAATAAATATAGTGTTCGATTAGGATGGTGTTTGGGTTTCTATTAAATTTAAAGTAAATACTTATATTTAATTCTCAATGGAAACTTATCAATAAATCGTCTTGTAAAAGACACTAAATTGACTACTGGGATGCTTAAATAACTAGTTCCACTGCACAGTGTTGGTTAAAACGCGAGTGAAGTGCTAACAGCAGCGCGCAGATCAGAGCAGAAATTCATTTGTTTTTATTAAATTAAATGTGCCTTAATTAATGCGAACGAAATGTAATTAAATACCTATTTTACGGATAAAGTGCCCAACTTGACTATATTCGCGATAAATCCGGTATTGTACAACACTTGCGAAAATGGCGCAGAGCACGTGAAATCTGCATTTATTCACTTGTCATCCGCGAAATTGTTCGTTTTATGTTAGTAAAACCCCCGCTTTACTCACCTGGATAATGGGAAACGCAAGGACAGCTATTCTTTTTTAAACATCAACGAAGGGCAAGTCACGGCGACGACAATACAAACAATAAACACTCGCAGCGCGAACCAGCGAACTAGTTCCCGATGGCATTATTCACCTGAGCCAGTGGTTCGTTTTTCACTGGCAGCAGAGCGGCCATTTTGGAGATTGTTTCATCCACAAAAAAGTTATGCACCGAAACTAAAAAAAACGTTGCGCTCGAAATTAAACATAAAATCCGCTCGTGCATTGGAGCGTGTGTGCAATCCGATGTGAAGAGAATGCTGGACCCAAGCAGCCCGACAGCAGTTCCGAATCTGTAACAACTAAAAGTTAGTGACTATCTTCCCAACACGCACGCATGTACACCCGTGTGTGCGCGCGAGTGTGTGTGTGTACGACAGTTTGTGTGTATGGATACATATGTATATGTACAGGCGGAAAATACGGAAAAAAATGTCCCTAGCCAGAAAAACATTACGAAAAAGGGCATAATTCTGTGCCCAAGTGCTGCCCCGATAAAGTAAAGTCTTCTGTGCCGTGGTGAAACAACACCATTTACCCGCTATCACTGGAGTTGGGCCAGAGGCGGGTCAATTTCCAGCCGGAGCGCCAAGGCACAAAATACAGACGCCAAAAATTTCGAAGGGGGAACCAAGCGCATCGTGGCCAAAAGGGATACAAAAAAAAAAGTAGGGGGAAACAATGAGTGCGAAAAAAAGGAAAGAAAGAGAAGAGAATTCCCAGAGAATTTTGCTTGAAATAAATTGAAATGTTAGTCGATGATTTTAATGCGATAAAAACAAACATTCGTTAACAGAAAAACAATAATAATATTTATTATTGTTATTTTGTTTATAAATTATAGATTTTTCATTCACTAAGAACGGTGTTTGTTTCAACAGTAGAATAGGATAGGAGTCTATATAAGAAATTAAAGGAATACACATTCTTAAAAAGCCTTTAAAAACATTAACGTATAGAATATTGCCAATTCCTTATTAGTTTAATTGTTTTACAACCAATAAAGACGCGACTAATAAGCATATTCTCTATTTCAGTTACCAGCCAGAGCCGCAGCAGTAGAAGTATCCAATATATACAATGGATCCCAACTCCAGTCCCTGGTCGTACGCCTACAACCGCATCGTGCCCGCCAGCGCCGGCAGTTCCGGTGGAACAGCCGAGGATTTCCAGCATCCGCATTTGGCCACCATAACCGCCGCCAGCATCGCCAGCTTTAATGCGGCGGCCGCCAGTGGCGGTAGCTTTGTGCCTCCATCGCCGATCGGCAGCTATAATCCAGTATTCCAGCAGATCTATCATCATGCAGCGGCGGCCAGCGTTCAGCCGAAGCCCGCCCATTACGCTTCGTCGGCGGTTAGTACGCCGCACCGCCAGCTGCAGCTGCCCAGTTCGCTGGACAAGCAGCTCAGCTCGTTCCAGAACCAGGCGGCGGTATCGGCAGCCGCTGCCGCTGTGGTCAACAATGTGGCCTCCAATTATTATGGGGAGAATTCCTCCTCGAGCGGCGCATCGCCATCGCCGACGACGGTGGCGCTAACGTCGACGTCGCTGACCTGGAATACGCCGAACATGATATCGAACACTTTCCTGGCCATGCAGCAGCAGCAGGCACAGCAGCAACAGCAGCAGGCGGCGCAGCAGCAGCAGCAACAGGCGCAACAACAGCAGCAGCAGGTACAGCAACAGCAGCTCAATCTGGTGGCCGACAAAGTGGTGAGTAGATGTTGCCATAGTAGCCTAGTCTGCCCTTCGATGAATCAGTAAAGCGGCTTCTGGGGAAGCACCCACACCTCATTAGTGTCTATCGCATCTATCGCATACTAACACCACCCCCAAACCCTCAGAACCAGAACCTCAGAAATCAACCCAAATCAAACCATTTAAGCTTAGGACTAAGTCTTAGCCTCTCTCTTGTCGAATCAAACCCAAACCAAACACTTTCCGATTTCGATTCCGATTCAACCCATGTACGGTGGCGCTGTGTAGCAGATTAAGCAGGAAAAGCAATTAAAAGCCTACAACGACTCGATTTACCTGATCCAATTGCAACAACAGCAGCAGCAGCAGCAGCAGCAGCAACAACACCAGCAGCTCCAGCAGCAGCAGCAGCTGCAGCAGGAGATCGCTGACACAGAGTCGGACACGGACACATATTACACGATCGATGGCCGGAAGCTCAAGGTGACGCGCAAGGATGGCCAGCCATTTCATGCGACAATCATCGAGCATCAGAGTGCCGGCGGAAGTCCAGTGCCATTGGCAGTGCCAGTTCCGGCCGGCTCCTATCCGGCGCAGTATGCCAGTCCGGCACTGAGCTCCGCCGACGGATCGCCCATCACGAATTTACATGCCGTGGATGTGGTCAGTACACCGCAGGCCCAGGTGATTGTCTACAAGACGGCATCCCCGGTGCAGAGACGCTCAGAGGCAGGCGCTGGCTCGTCTGCTGCTGCTGCTGCTGCTCCCCCGACGCCCACCACTGTGGCCTACTCATCTGTGATACAAAGCACCCTGCAACAGCAGCAGCAGCACCAGAATATATGCTGGACAAAGCTGGAAGAGGGCGGAGGCGGAGGCGGAGGTGGAGGAGGAGCGGGGCAGGAGGACATCAAGAACGTGTTGCAGCTGCAGGTGGTGAAGCAGGAGCAGCGCCATCTCGACTACGCCAGCGAGGCGGCGGCATCCACAGTGGACGCCGGAAGCGAGAATCTGGTGTTCAACCTGCCGCCCGGTCTAGAGATCAAGCAGACCTTTTATCCCGCCACCGTGCAGGTCGATGCAGGGGAGCATCTGCAGCAGCTGCACCAGCAGGACCAAAACCAATCCCAGTCAGCCGGGCGGCGGCAGCACGTGGTGGCCAACATGATCATGTCGCCGGCGGCGGCGTCGGGCAACTTAGCGTCACAGATTCAAGTAGTGCCAAAGGTTTGTATATATCTCATTTTAATTTATTTCCGTTCCTATTTGTTTAATTTTCATGTTTTATGTTTCCTATTTTATTGTTTGCGTTTCCTCTTTTTGTTAAAGCAGCTTTAAACCTCTGCCCAGCCACAGAAACTAATATTTTTTAACTCTAACCCAGTCTGTGTAGAGCCTTGTTTTGCCTTCATTTAATATCTGTCTGAACAAAAATTACCAGATAAACTTATCATAAACCAAACTGGTTTTCTGTCTTCAAATTTATCTGAACGTGAAAGAATAACATATTTCTGTTAACTATTCTGCTAACTATCGATTATTGCTGTTAAACACCGAATTGTGCTGTAAGGCGCAAGAACACGGTAGCTTTGTAATTGGAACCACTCAAAAGTGCTGTAAATATTAATTTCTTCTTTAATTGGCTTGCGGAAATCAGATTTTCTTTTGCGGGCCGAAAAAGATTTGTTTTCATAGCTGGAACTTTATCAGGCTAGCTAATTTTGACAGGGAGGCTATAAACCGGCCCTAAATAATGGATTTTTAACCACAATTAACGTTTTAATAAGACTTTAACTAAATTTAAAATAAAAATGAAGATATTTAGCTTGAATTGATTTTAAATCCCCAAATTAGGCTGTGCAGAACCTCTGTTCTCTGTAGTTTATGTTTAATGTATATGCATGACCCTTTTCGGTATTTTTTTTGTTGGTGAAAGCTTATCATTTTCGGCTTTTTGTTGTGTTGTATGCTTTATTGGAACTATTCTATGTTTAATCTAAAAAAAAGAAACTAAAAAACTACTTACTGCTTCAATTATTGCTAATTAACTCTCTAATTAAAGTCCTGTTGGCCAAACTTTGAAACTGTGACGTTATGTTGTAATAATGGTATGATCCCCGTGTTCAGTGAGAGGGTAAAGAGCACACAAGCATCCATCGGACGCAAGCGGGTTGACTTAGTCCCAGCAGAGCCAGTGTGTATATGTTCCTAATGTCCCCATGTCCAAGCTATACTGTGCTATGTTCCGATGTTTATCCTCCGAGCTGGTGCCGCGCATTCTAATCCCCCATTTTCTTTCGCTTCTTGCCTTGCAGGAGGAGGTGAAGCCGCCGCCCAAGCCAGCGAAGACGCCGCGCAAGCGCCAGCCGAAGAAAACGCTTATACCCAGCAGCAGTGACTATGGCAGCGTACGCAGCCCCCAGGAGCCGCAGCACCATCAGCTGCAGCAGCAGCAGCAACAGCAGCAGCAACAACAGCAGCAGCAGCAGCAGCAGCACAACCAGCAGCAGCAGCAACAGAATACGTACTACGACTTCAACAGCAAATGGAATACTCCGCTGAAGACGGAAAACAATGCTGCGTCCGTATCGCCGGCGGCCACCATAAATATACCCACATATCCGCAGCAGAGCCAGCAGCAGCAGCAGCAGGCACAGCACCAGCAGCAGCAGCAGGCGGCGGCGCAGCAGCAACAGCACCTGCCGCAGCCGGCCCATCTGCAATCATCGCAGTCTCAGTCCCATCTGACCCAGTTGGCGCAATATTACCCAGCCTTTCCCCAGCCCATTGCCTCCCAGTACACGGCCTGCATGCAGCAGCAACAGCAGCAGCAGCAGACGCTGCAGCAACAGCAGCAGCAGGCGCAGCAGCAGCAACAGCAGGCGGCATACACGCAGCAGCAGCAACACCAGCAGGCCTACACGCAGCAGCAGCAGCAGCAGGCGCAGCAGCAGCGGCAGGAAAAAACGGAGGCTGCCCAGCTCCAAGAGGAGGAGGCGACGGCAGCTGCAGCGGCAGCGGCAGCAGCGGCGGCCAGCAACAAAGTCATCGTCCCGAACATTGAGGAGGAGCTGGACTTCCTGGCCGATGCCACAACGGCACCCAAGCAGGGCTACGCCAACTCGGTGGCCAGCAACGGACGCGGGACAAACTCATCCACCAACAACACCAACTTTGGCATACGCAATCCGAACAAGACACCGTCGCCGGAGCCGCCGACTTGTGCCGCCACCAATTCGCATGCCTCGAACAATGGACACGCCTCCGCCGCCGCTGCAGCGGGCGCAAGTGCCTCCACCGCCGCCCCGTCCTCGGCGTACAGTCCGGCGGCGCCCAAGCCGGTTAGCGTGGGCACGCAAATTGGTGAGAAGAAGACCCAGTTCATGGACAGCTATCTGAAGTTTCTGCAGGGCGAACGGGACGATGATCCGCCGCCGGTGGTGAAGCCATCTCGGAAGCTGAATTACCCGCGAGCGCCATACAAAAGGAAAGGAACCGGGAAGGGTTCGGGTAGCGGGACCGATGAGCCCACCACCTCGCAGGCCAACAACAATCAGGCCACAGTGGAAGCTGTGGGCCAGGCCTCGGTCGATGGACTGTCGGGGCTCGTGGGCGACCATGATGGGCATCGCATCAAAATACTCTCGCAAACGCAGATACTGCCCAAGAAGCGGCCGCACGCTCAAATGGTGGCTGCTGCCGCCGCAGCAGAGTCCTCGCCCTCCTCGTCGTCGTCGTCGGTGATCCAGCAGCCCGGTGGGGGAGATCCCACCTCCTTCCGGCCATACGCCCAGCAGCAGCAGGCGCAGCAGCAAGCGATGGGCGGACAGCATTTTGTGCAGCAGCATTGCGCCCAACTGGCAGCGGGAGCGGGAGCGGGAGCGGGTCAAGGTATGTTACTTGACCAACAACAGCATAGTTCCAATAAGCACTCCACTACTATCGCTACTACTTCCACGCCATGCAACAACTACAACAACAACAACAACAACAACCACCAACATCACAACACGTCAGCCAGCGCGAATGCGACAACGCCAACGCCAGCACCAGCGCCGAATCCTCATCACTTTATAAACCTGCTGTGGCCATGGCAGCACTAGCAGTGGCAGCGGCAGGCACCACCAGCACCCACCACCCACGCAGCACCACCACTACCACCCACACCAGACGGACAGACACTAGCGACAGAGACACTAAAGCGACTCGGACGACCCTTGGACGGTGTGTATATGTAAAAAAAAAAACAAGAAACAACCATAATGACAAGGAAAAACGCAAACTTTTAAATTGTTAAAAGAGCAAAAAAAAAAAAAAAAATAAGAACTAAAAACAAAAGGAGAATCCCATGAACAAAAGTATAAAAGTATTTTTGAGACGATGAAAAATCGAGAAAGAGAAGAGAGAACAAATATTATTAATTTTCAAAAACCCAAAATAAACTGTGTATTTTTATTATTTAAAATTAAGAGAGACGGAAATCCAAGGTGCTGGTGGTGCTGGTTGGTGCTCCTGCTCCTGCTCCTGCTCCTTTGGCCTTTGGGATTAAATGGTGTTGCAGGTGGTCGTCGTTGTCGTTGTTGTCGTTGTCGTTGTCTGTTCCGTTGCCCGCCTCCTGCCTGCCCGTCCTCCTGTTCAATGTTGTTGCTAACCACACTTTTGTGCCTCCTCCACAGACCCTTTGAGTGTGCCGCCGCGCCGGGAGCAATGCTCCCGCAAGGCCAAGAGCCAGAGCAGCATGCACGCTGCCATGCTGTTGAATTCCAATTCCGTCGCCGGTGACCCAGGCATCGTTAACGAGCCCGATGAGTTCACCGACTCGGACACGGATCCCGTGTGGACTCCGCAGGAGGAAGACGTAAGTGTTGAGCCTCCTCCATCCCCTCCCTCCTCACCTCACACCTCACCTCTCACGCAGAGCGATGATGCCGGCAAGGGCTATGGGAAGCGCAAATTGGCTGCTCGCCGCTTAAAGGGTACACCGCGCAAGAATACCTACGAGCTGCAGCATCAGCAGCAGCAGCAACAACAGCAACCACAACAACAACAGCAGCAGCAGCAGCAACACCATCAATTGCAGCAAATGCAGGTAAACCAGCAACAGCAGCAGCAGCAGCAACAACATCAGCAGCAGCAGCAGCAACAGGTGCAACAACTGGCCGCTGGCAGCAACGACTCGGGCTACAATCCACAGCAGAATCTTTCGGGAGTGACGGATGTGGGCTATGCCAGTGCCTCCTCGGGCACAGCTGCCACCGCGGAGAACTTTAAAGTAAGGTCTTACATAAAATTCAAGGGAAGGTTAAATGGATAATCAAATAATTCCATATAGACGGGCGACTTTATAGTCTTGCGATCGGACTTGGTGAACGACTGGCCCACCATTTGGCAGGTGGACTCCAAGTGCATTTTGCAAAAGTATGAGCCCTTCCGCCAGAACGGGAAAACCTTTTATCGCAACATGTCAAAGGTTAGTGCAATCCATCGAATCTTTTCGGATATATTTCCAACGTAAATCTCTACCCAAGTACGCCTCATGGAATCTCGAAACGAAGAAACTCTACCTCAAAGCGCCGGTGCGCATGCAGCTACATTCCCACACCGAGACCATTGTGGAGTTCATGCGCTCGGAGTTGCTCGCCGATGACACNTGTAAAATTCTACATGTAAAATGTAAAATTTACAAAATTCGATATTTTTTCAACATTACTAAAATGGTTCGATTTTCAATGATCCAATTGCAGACTGCAAGGGTTAGCTTTCTTCTCGTTTAATATATTCTTATATCAGCTTATTTAATTGAAAACATTGATCCAAAACAATTGTTAAAACATAAAACAAAAACTTTATGTAACAATTTTAACAACTTTACCCGAAAAAAAAAACCAAAAAACTACATCTTAAAAAAATCGCCTAGTTTTGTGAAGGAGACATCTCCGACCATAAAGTATATATATTCTTGATCTGCATCACCAGCCGGTCGATCTAGCCATGTCCGTCTGTCTGTCCGTCTGTCGGTTTCTACGCGAACTAGTCTCTCAGTTTTTGAGCTATCGGACTGAAATTTTCAGCATAGTCTTATTTCTTTAGCAAGCAGTATATATGTCGGAACGACCGAAATCGGATTACTATATCCTATAGCTGCCATAGGAATGATGGCGAAATTAATGTACAAAAAATTTTAACTTCTCTATTTTTCAACGTATTTCCATAAATTTTTTTTATTTGGTTCTAGAACTACGGTTATTTAATTTGTTTAAGATCGGACAACTATATCATATAGCTGCCATAGAAGCGATCGGTCAATTTATATGAAAATGTAAAATTCTACATGTAAAATGTAAAATTTACAAAATTTTTCCAACATTACTAAAATTGTTCGATTTTCAATGATCCAATTGCAGACTGCAAGGGTATACCAACTTCGGTTTGCCGAAGTTAGCTTTCTTTCTCGTTTATTACTTACATTTTTGGAATTAAAATTTGGTATGACCACCTTTATTGGTCGCAGTGTTGTGCATTTTTCACAAATAGTGCTGCAAAATGCTGGAGAAAAGGGTTGCCGAAGTCGAGGAAAAAGTTCCCAACACACCACGTTTCTCAAAGTTTTAACATCAATAGAAGCGGTGTTTTAAAGAAAATCAGTTTTTGTTAATTTGAATGAATAACCTTTTATTTAATGGTAAAACCATCATGAAAGCGGTTGTTCAATATTAATCCCAGGAAAATGACAGCTTTTAAACTGTTCCTTTTATTTTCGTTCGGAAACTAGAACACAGGCGGCGGACTTGCAATAATGCGGAAACTTAGAATCGAACTGATTTTGAGGTTCAATCACAAAATAATTACATTCACAAATAATTAGTATTCACAAATCAAGTATGTTTTCATTAGCTAAATCACTTATGCAATTATGTTCTTGAAACATCAAAGAATGAAAATCAATCATCCTTTGCAATTAACATTATCAAAATGTATTTTAGTATAATTATTTTTTGTTCTGACGGATCAACATCCGCCAGCCGAATGTCAAGCGGAAAGTTTTCGTTCGGAATTTAACAGAGAGTTAACAGAGGGAAATTCAAATCAGTGAGGATTTTTTGAAAGTGAAAACTAAAACAGGCCTGATAAGCTATTGTCGTAATTTTCGGATCAAATTAAATAAATAAAATTAATAAGTAGGCATTCGCGGACGTGTTCTGAAAATTTGAGTAAAATCTGATAATAAACATGGAAGTTAATTAACAATAGTTTCTATGTATGCTTCTTCTTCATCGTGAAAAAAAAGGGAGAGATGTTGCAAGTCTCAGTGCGTGTTGCTTAACATGTTCCTAGCAACATTTGTCTTTGTTGGGTGTTGCTCAACATGTTCCTAAAGCTCGTTCTCCCGCTTGATCTCTCTCTCTCTTACGCTCTTAGAGCACGTAAGTACTCTTATTTTCGGGTGTTGGAATTAATTAAGAGGCTATACCAGTGTAACATTTTAAAAAACTTTTTTGTTGCTAATTCGAGAGTTTATACGTTCAACATTATCCAGCAAAAGCGGCAATGTCATATCTTCAATAGTTTTTGAATGGCAGCGTTCTATCGAACGACCGCTCGCATGGTGGATACGGCATGATGAAACTTTAAATGTGTTTTTCTCGAAACGACGTTTTTCAAGATTACTACATCATAACTAAACGATAAATTGACCTATCGCTTTCAAATTTTAATTGGGTGTTCTTGAATATATTCTTCATACTACGATCTTTTTGATTGTCAATTTGGCATTAAAAAAAAAAAAAGAAAAAAAACTTTTTTTTCAAAACTCCGACATTTTGTCAATTTTTGATAGTTTTTAAATATTGTAGGTGATTGTATTAAAAATACGTGGGCTGCCTTTTATATTTCTGACCTAGTGCTTTTCTAGTGTGGCCAGGCGTAATTTAATGTTTTCATTGGAAAGTTTGGTATTTTTAAACATAAATTCACTCAGAACATCCTGCTAGCTCTGTGCTTAGGCTGCAAAGCGGGCGATATTGGTGGCAGCGACGGTAAAGGAGTACGCAAGTTCGACCTGTCGGGCGATACATTCCGTTACCTTACGCCAGCGGGACAGCCGAACGGTCAGCGAGAAATGAGCGCAGCCGCAGCACAAGCAGAAATCTAAAAACAAACCTAAGAACGAAAATAATCCACAGTACTCTCATTGTTTGGGCAGTTACGTATATAAATTTGGTGAAACGGACCTGCACATTCGCTGAGCTAAGGCCAGGTAAATCAGCTCGTTACATGGAATTTCCTTGACTTCTGTTTTGATTTCGTATTTTTTCTGACCAGCATTCGAATGTATTCGAAATAATACCCTATTTAGACTGCCGCTTAAAGTGGCAGTTACGAAAAGTTATTGCGACTCTGTTTAGACTTCGAGTCCGCAACAGCCGAGGAAGAATCATTCCCCACCACAACAATGCAAGTTCTGACAAGTCCAAGCAAACAAATGACTTTTTGGGCACTAAAAATATTGAATTGATGGATCATCCGCCATACAGTCCTGATTTGGCACTTAATGACCTATTTTTGTTTCCACATATCAAGAAAAAATAACCGTGAATAATTTTATTGTCAGAAGAAGCAGTTGAAGCGTTTAAAACCCATGTTTTAGTGGTGTCTAAGGAATAATGGAAAAAATTCTTTGAAAATTGGTTCGTTCGAGTGCAAAAGTGTATTAATCATCGAGGAAAATATTTTGAAAAACAATAAAACCGTTTTCAATCACCAGTTTTAATTTTTTCATTGTTAGGCCAGAAATATAAAAGGCAGCCCACATATTGTCTATTTATTTATTTATTTCTTAATATCCTAGTGCGACAAGAGTAAACTTATATTTATTGCACTAGTCAAAATGGACACACATATTATGCGTTTGTTTTAAATAATATTTCTTAATCTAACAATTTACTTATAAATATTTTACTGACATTTTGATTTCGTTAACTTATTTCTATATTATTTTTAATTTATTTTATTTTGTGTTTTTGTTTCATACTTATATTATCTTTATTTTCGTTTACTATTTTTGTTTGTTCTATTTTAAATATTCCTTAATTTTTAAATTAAACTGAGTTGCGCACCTAATAGTCTTTAAGTTATGAGGGAGGTTGTTCCAGAGGCGGAAAGCATTGGTAGAGAATTGTCTGCTTGAAGTTAATGATTTATATCTTGGGCATATGAAATTATTAGTCCTTGTGGAAGTTGCAGAGCTGAGCTTATTGTAGAGATACGGTGGTTGCCGAGTTGTCACAATATTATGGAGATATATAAGAGTCCTATAATCTATCCACGAGGTCAAGTTTAAGTCAAGTAGCTTACTGGTCAAGTGGGATACATGGTCAAGTCGATTTAGTTTAAACACATATCTAACTATAGAATTTAAAGCTACTGTCAACTTTTGCATATCTCTAGTGTCGCAGTGACCAAAGATCTCAACACCATAAAAAAGAGTGGGAATTAGAATGGCTTTTGATATAAGCATCCTGATTTGCTGTGGTAAAAAGTCTTTTGATGTAGCGAGCTGACGCAACAAGCCATATGTTCGACCAGTTGCTTTGGAAATATGTTTACTCCAGCTCAAGGTATTATTGAAAGTAATGCCAAGATTTGTTGCCGACTCCTCATATTTTATAGGCTTGTTACTGATTTCAAGCTTTCTAAACATCTGGTTTCTATTGGCTTTTTACTAATTACTATGCATTTAGATTTTGAAGGATTTATGCTTAAGCCATTATCCTTCGCCCAGTTGTCAATAAGATAAAGGACATCATTACTTTTACTTACACAAACATTTAGTTGATTAACTGGACTACTAACATAAATCTG
>VNJZ01000396.1:13938-116021 GCA_008042795.1 Drosophila asahinai | reverse complement strand
AAAAAAAAAAAACAATTAATTAAAAATATTTCTTGGAGGGTTTGAAATAAGAGAAGGCTACATTTTGACAACATTTGGTCCTTCGAGCCAGATTGTAAGCAATATTAAAAATAAATCTAAGCCAAAAAAAAACGTTTTAATTTTTGTATAGTTTTTACATAAAATAAAATGTAAAATATGTATTATTTGTAGGTTAAATCTAGTATATATTTCCCATAAAATCAGTAGACCTCGTATGAAACATAAGTTTATGAGTAAAAGAGTACAAAAAACTTCAATCAGTGCCTGAAAATGTTCTCTATTAATTATTTGTAGCAAATTTATGATCATTATAAGCTTTAGCTCGATAGTAATTTCTCCAGCGTATAAAATATAAAATAAATATTATTTACAAGTGGAATTCAGTATGCATTATCCCTTAAACCTAATTATTCCGATTTATATAAGTTACCTATACTCAAAAAGAGTACCAAAACCTGCGACCAGTGCCTGAAAAAGTTCTCTATTTATTTTTTAGCCATTGATCACGTTTGATGATAGACCCCGCACGCTACCAATGCCCCAAGCCTCTCCCAAGGAATTTCTAAGCACAATACACCGATTTTTTTGATTTATTTGTATATTGAATTTATTTGGATGCTTTTTCGTTTGGAATTTGTCTTTTATATAATTGAATTTCTTAATGAATTTCAAGAGGAAAATTCATACGTTCTCGTACTCGTAACTACTCTGCTAAAAATACCCAAAAAAACAGACAAAGAAGTATGGACTCCGGGGGTTTACAAGGCTAATATATATCTCACGTGGCTGTAAACGGTGCTGGAGTATCAATCAATGAATGACTCGTGAGTGTTGTGAGTGTGAGTGAGTGTCAAATGCCTAATAACCCGATCGCTCTCTCGCTCACTATTCAAAAGTAATTATATAACTATAACTAGAACTATTTAGATCCATGTATATATATTAGATTTTCTATTAAAGCTGATAAATGTACTTGATCTCGTTTGTTATTAATTCGTATAATTTATTATATTCCTTTTTTCAAACAATTTTCTGTGTTATTCGTTTCCTCCGATTTCAATTACAATTTCAATGTGAAATGAACTACCAAGATTCCCTATATATATATATATATATATCTATATATTGTATATAAGATCTAACTGATGCAAAAGACTTCGCTTGTAAATAGTTGAGAAAAACGTGGAATTTAATTGCTAAAAATTGTATTACGACGACTGACGCGGACTCTACTGAGGCTGTGGCCGTTAATTTGTTAATTTGTTTATGCTTTTTAATGTTTATGTTTATGTAAAATGTTAGTGTAAATGTTATGTATAAAGACAACTACGTTAAGCTACCCATACAATAGTTCATTGGATACGTAAGGCAATTTCACACTGTTAATTCCGCGCAACATAAACCCGAACCCGAAATACGGCTAAAAGCTAATCATGAATGCCGACTCTCTAAAAAAATACATATAGTCCGTGTGCGGAATTCCCCTAAGTCCTAATCATTTATTTTCTTTGGCTGGATTCCGATTCCGAGTGTGTGTGTGGTGTGTGTTGAGTGTGTTGTGTGGTGTGGTTGCCTCCTCTCTGACTGCCATTCGTTGTCTAGTTCGTATTTGGCTGGGACTCGCTCGCTTTCTCTTGGCAGGAGATTCGATTCGATATCTTCATCGTTCTATCGACCATTTATCGATATCTGTTTTGTTGTTGGACGCAAATTGGACGCCTAGAGCTAGATTCGCTAGCTACAAAGTCGTATCAAAAAACTTAACGTACTACCTCCGCTTGCTATATATTTCTTTTGTTTTTTTAATTCCTTGATATGCACTTTCCCCGTGCAAATAATCGGTTATCGGTTATCGTCATCGCCTTTGTTATCGTTCCTGGGCCATCGTTGATCGACGGCTTCCGTAAGCTTGACTAAAATCTACCCTTAGAACACAGTAAGTGAGAGGCGAGAATGGTGGAGATGGGTGGTGGTGAGTGCTTCTTCTTCAGGGGATTCCCCTATCCCCGCCTAGCCGGCGACTATTTGGGACACGGAGTTGGTGCGTCGGCGCTTGGTGATCTGCTTCCACAGGCGGCGGTTCAGTGATGGCTTGTCCTGGTTAGAATATAATTTTATCTTCAAGAAATTTAAAAAATTCCCTGAGGGAGGACTCACGTTATCCTTGCGCGGCGACATCTGGGCCATCTCCGCCGAGTCCTGCTGCGACGGCAGCTTCTGGAGCTGGAGCAGGCTGCTCTGGCTGTGGCTCGGCTGGGGCTGCTCGCCCGCGGCGCCGTCGGAGAAGTTGGGAGTGCTGCTGGTGCTACTGGCGGTTATCTCGGAGTTGCGACGCTTAATGAAGTTTATTCTGGCAGAGACAATCCATAAGATCATATTATATTCATATATGGCATTCATATATTAATTAATAGAAATATTATAATGTATAAAAAACTATTAAAATAACAATTAATCAATAAAGAGTTCTTGGAGCGTTTGAAATAGAAGAAGGCTAAATTTGGTCCTTCGAGCCGGATTGTAAGCAATATTTAAAAGTATGTTAATCTTTTTCTTTCCCCAATACTCACAATCGCTTGGACCTGCCCAGTTCGGTCTCAAGGAAGGCTGCCTCAGTCATTGTTGTTGTTGTGGCTGTAGTGATGACTCCCGCTCCGTCCATCGAAGTAGTACTCCTCGTCCTCGTCAGAGAGGCTGCTGCAGCTACTTGGGTCGGGGGCCAGGAAGAGTCGCGTCTCGTTGAATCTCCCCCCATCGGTGTCCCCGTCGCCTCCGCCGAAGCCATCGCCACCAGAGTCGTCGTGGACATTGTCGTGGATGTCTCCCTGGCTCGACAGCCACTCCTCGATTGAGACATGGAGTATATCTTCTCGCGTCTCGCTAAGATTTCCAGATCGCCTAATTTGCTCCCGTCTCTGTTGGATCTGGAGCCGGTGCTCGCGTCGCCTCCGCTTCCGTTCCCGCTGCCGCCGGTTCGAGCCGCAGATCCACCACCGCTCCAGCCCGCCGGCGGATGCGGATGTGCTGGCGCCGGCTGCCTCTTCAGATCTTCGTCGCCCGCGGCACGGATTGAGCCACCAGCGGCGGTGGCGAGCGGACTGCCGTGACTGCTGCTGTTGGTATTGCTGTGACTGCGACTGCGACTGCGACTCAAGGCCGCGCCCGCCGAAAGGGGGCGGGGCCGACGGTTCACCGTCGGGGTGTCCATCTTTGAGTTGCGATGTTGAGAGTACGATATGACAGCCTCTTTTGGCTGCACCCGGTTCGTGGCTGAACGACTCAATAAATCGCGACCCGTCAGACGATGAAATGTGGAGAGGTCGTGCCTGGAATGGTTTATTAATTAATTATTTTACTAATTAATATTAATATTATAATGTATAAAGAACTAAAAAAATAGCAATTATTTCATAAAGATTTTTTGGAGGGTTTGAAATAAGAGAAAGCTACATTTTGACAACATTTGGTCCTTCGAGACGGATTGTAAGCAACATTAAAAATAAATCTAGCCACTTGGTTCTAATTTCTACTCTCAGAAATGTAATTATAGCATGTTATTGATCTAAAAACACTTTAAAATTTCGTTTAAACGATTTTTTAATGAAAAGGTAATCCCTGGCGGTTGATATCCCTTCAAAACCTCCTTAAAAATCCCAAAAATAAGGAGACAAGCTAAAATAAGAGAATGCTAAATTTTGATCAAATTTTGTTCTTCCAGCCGGATTTAATTCCCTTCAAAACCTTCATAAAAATCACAAAAAAAAATAATATAATCTGTAAGCTCACCCCAGAATAGTTGTTAGATCGGGACCAGGCTCGTAGCAGATCAAGTCCTCGTCCCCGAGGATGTCGTGATTGAGGGCCAGACGCATTTCCAGCCTTGGACTTAGGCCGCAGCCAGCGTGGGGCGCTGGGACAGCGGCCACCGAACGCGGAGCGTCCAGCGTTGCTGCTGCGTCTGTGGCCACTGCAGCTGGGCTGCTCGGAGCCTGCTCCTGCCTCTCCTCCTGCTCCTGCTCCTGCACCTGCTCCGGCTTCCTCTCCCGCTGGGAGTCGGCTGCCATCCTCGAGACTGTTGCTAATGAAGTGACTGAGACGGGCCTGGGTGCCCCCAGCAGGCAGGTCTCGATTATCGTTGAGGACGGTCGCTGCCTGGAGCTGCTGGTACTCGGCCCCGAGACCGGCATTGTCCTTGACCCGATAGCGATTGGGGCCGAAGCGCTGCCGGCGACGCCGACAGCCGCCGAGGAGCCACTGTCAGCAGTAGCGCCAGATTTTCTTCGAGGTGGCTCCTAGAAGGGAACTTAGGGATTAGGGACTGCCTGGTGCTTCTGGGATCTAGGAAGACTCACCATTTTGGCCGGAGCAGCGCTTAGATCGGTCTGCGTGAGCAGTAAGCGACGCGGTGGCGGCGGTGGTGGAACAAATCTCGGCGGCCTGCCGCTGGCTCTGCCTCCGGAGCTGGTAGTGCCGCTCCCGCTGCTGGTTGTTGTAATAATCGATGAGGGAGCTCGACTCGCCGTCGTCATCGATGTCGTCGACGTCGATGTTATCGATGTTGTCGAAGTTATCGATGTCGTTGATGTCCTCGATGATGTCGCTGCTGGCATCGCCGGAGTAGGAGGCAATGGCATCGTGGTGGGTATGGATACTGTACTGGCGACGACCTGGTCGCGTCCTACTGCTCCGCTCGAGGGGCGCTGATCGAGCAGATACTCGCAGGATGAGGCCCCCAATGGCGCCACTTCCGAAATGATGGCCGTGGTGGGTAGCAGTCGTGTGGTTATCATCATCAGGGCACTCGTGGGGAGTCGCTCCTCCTCCGACGACTCCTGCTGAGGCTTCCGCTCCTGCTCCTGTTCCTGTTCCCGCTCCCGCTCCTCCTCCTCCCTGTCCGCTGGATCCTCCTCCCGATCCGGCACCACTGGTCGAACTGGTGGTGGTAAGGGGACTGCAGCTGCCTCGCTGTCGCCTGAACTTCCAGCCGAATCCTCTAGGTAGTGGCCATTGGTCGTTGCTTCCCCCTACCAATTGTTGGGAATAGAATTCAACTAATCAATTCTGGTTGGGATAGAGCTTCCTGCTGGCAGTTGGCCCGGGATGAACTGGATGTCGGATGATGAGATTGGTGGAGTTTATTGTGGGAGTTTGGTGTTCGGTTACAGTACGGAATTTCGATAGCAGGATCGTCGTCAATCGGTGTCGTCCTTGTCCGGACCCGTCCGAGTGTGCGTGATGTTGATGAGCTCGCAGTACTGCAGGATGGGCTAAAGCTTCACTAATTTCACTACCACCTTCTACCCAAGATACATTTATTTTTTAAGCAACATTAAGTCAAAGATACATGAATAGACAGGCAAAACGGAAGTACAGTTTACATACAAAGTCAAAACATGTTAGAGCGTGATTTTGATCGATGGAGATGGAGATGAGCGAGTTGCAGTCGATGGTTCATGATGATGATGGTGATGATGGTTTATGAAAGTATAGACAAAATAGAGAGAAAGACAAACCAAAAGGTTATTGGGTTAGTTCCTTGAGTCTAGGAGGCTAGGGGCTACATGCAGGTGTGCTAGGCTAGGTTAGGGCTACAGATCAGAGGCGGGAGTGGTGCCTGAGGCTCTCTCTCTCTCTCTCTGTCTCTGTTTCTGGTGCGCAGGTACAGTTGCCTCTGGTTTTGCCATGCAGCGGAATGCGGAAACGGAAACGGAACGGAAACGAAAACGAAACGCGACACGGTTGCATTCGCAGTAGTTTAATTTATGGTTTTTTTGTAGATTTTTATAGTATCTTATATCTTTTATATTTTTTTGATCTTTTTTGATATTTTTATAGTTTCTTATATGTTTTTAGCAAAATTTATTATATTATTGATATATTTTGGATACTATTTAATATTTATTAAATTATTTTAAAGTTTTTTTGACAGTCTTTGATATTTTTTAAGGTTTTTGATATTTTTCTTGATACTCTTTTGGTATATTTTTGATATTGTGTGATATTTTAATATTTTTTGAGACTTTTTGGTTTGTCTTTGATATGTTGTTTGTAGTTTTTTATAATTTTTTGAAACTTTTTGTTATGTTTCTGATAGTTCTTTTATAGTGTTTAATATCTTTTGATTTGATTTTGATAGTATTTATTGCTTTTAATACTTTGTGGTATGATTTTAATACTTTTTTTGTAGTTTTTAATACTTTTTGGTTTGTTTTTAATAGTTCTTTGATAGTTTGTGATAGCTCTATTTTTTATTTTTGATAATTTTTAATGGCTTTTGATCTAATTTTGATAATGCTTATAGTTTCTGATATTGTTGTATACGTTTTGGTATTCTTTTTATTTTTATTGTAGTTTTTGATATTTTTTGATACTTTTTAATATGTTTGTGATAGTTTATGATACCTTTTAAAACGATTTTGATCATATTTATTGTTTTTGATATTTTCATGTGGTTTTTAATATTTTTATTGTAGCTTTTAATATTGTTTGATACTTTTTGATATGTTTTTGACCATTTTTGTTACTTATCTTATAAGTTTTTGTTATTTTTTAAAGGTTTTGGTAGTTTCTCGGTATTTAGCTTGGGTTTTCGGGACGTGTCTTGGGATTTGCTGTAATAACGACCCACCTTTTTGACGTCGTCGCTATCCTGCTGCGTCTTCTCTTCGTCGCTCTCCGTCTCCTCCTCGAACAGGGGCTCAAGGCGACGTCTATGACGGATACGTTGGCAACGGATACGGATACGATATACGGATGTACGGATATACGGTATACGGTATACGGATGTACGGTATACGGTACGATAATACGTGTGTGTGGCGTATGCAAACGAATTTCAATTGGAATTTAGCAATAATCGATCGATGTGTGTGTGATATTAATGATATTATAAATGATAACATTAATGATATTATTAATGATATTATTAATGATATATCAACTGCGATACATCTAGATATAGTTAGAGTTAAAGATAGGGGACAAGGGCTAAGCTACCCTGGCCTGACTATGACTATGACTAGGACTATGACTAGCCTGTGAGCAAGATATACTAGGTTACAGAGGTTATAGAGGTTATATATAGAGATGGCACTGATTTCGAATCGAATTCGGGGGATGTGTGTGTGTGGTGTGTGTGTGTGGAAACGAAAGGTAGATAAACACCTGTAAAAGCTACGAAAGAAAGTTACCAAAGGAGTACACGGAAAAAAAAGAGAATTCGTTTGGTCTTATTAAAACAGAGGTAGGGCACTATTACGATATATAAGCTATGGACTATATACTATTATTATTATATATAAGTTTGATCTCGGCTGGAGCTCCTGGGGCTATAGGTCTAGTCTAGGGTTTTATCTCAACTCTACCGACTGTTTGTGTGTCTTGAGTGTGTTGGGTCAGGAGTGCTCCGGACCCGGCCGGAGGGTGCAGAGACCTACATACCGTGGCAGCAGTCCCCGAATGGTGCTCGCGGTCATCGGAGGCGCCATCAGCAGCTCGTCCATCATCAGCTCGGTGTCATCGTCGTCGTTCAGGGAGGTGCTTGACTTGGTGGGCGACTAATGGAGGTTTTTTATTAAGGAATTAATTCAGGAATTAATTAAGGATTTAATCCAGGGGTGCTCAAAACACAAACAAAAGAAAACACTCGCACACATGTATCGATGCCGTTTTATTAAAATTAAATTAAACACTGAGATTTCATTTAAAAATTTACAGTTGATCTAGAAAAGTATCAGTATTTATATTTATATTTTTCCAGCCAGCAAAACTTTGTGGCAAAGTTGCGAAGTAATCACTTGTCAATGCATCACTCATTTTAACGAAACGCCAAAGAAAACTAAAAAACTAAAACTAAAATCGAACTTAAATCAAATTCTATCAAAAACGCAACAAAAAAACTGTCAGTGCAGAGCCGAGAACAAGACAACAACACTTTGCATTGTGAGTTGAGGAGAAAGAAAAGTTCAATGGAATTGTTGTTGGCTTGGCTCGTTACGGACAGCGACACAAAGAGGAAGCGGCATGTGCCTTAGGAAAGTATAATAGTAAGTGCCGAAAACAAAATCAAATATGCCCGCCTGCCATGGGACTGAGCACCCCTGACTTAATCTCTAGGCTACCCACCGAGTGCGTGTTCTCCGAGTTGATGAGCTGCAGGTCCTGATCGTCATTATCCCCGCCACTGGTGGGTGTGCCCCACACCTCCTCGCCGCTGGTGGCGCCCGAGGTGCACTCGTCCATCTGCTCGTCGGTTTCGGAGGCAGTGCCTCCTCCACCTGCGCCCCCTCCCTGCTGCTCTCCGGCATTCCAGCGACCCAAATACTTGTCGATGAAGGCTCGCGACTCCTCGAAAAAGGACATTTTGTCCGAGACATAGGCCCCCGCACGATTGGTCCAGGCCCCACTGGCCAGGACATCGCCATTGGCCAGGTGCAGGCCGCCCCCCGAGGAAGTGGAGGGTTCATTGAGGTTCTGAGCCAAAGCCTTGTCCGAGGCCACATCCTCCTCCTCCTCCTCATCGCCATCGTTCTCCTCGTGACCATTGGGCGTGTAGGAGGAGTTGGGATCCTCCTCCTCCTCCAGGTCATCGTCCAGCTCATCGGCCTCGTCCATGCGATCATCGGAGGGCAGCTTCTCCAGGCTGGACATGGTCCCAAAGCGCCTCAAAGCACTGCTCATTGGTCTATAGGGGGGCTCCTCGTCCAGCGGCGACTCATCGCAGGAGTCCTCGGGTATATTCTCAATGATGGCCTGCCTGGGCTGCTTCGTTGTAGTGGTGGCCGTGCTGGTGGTGGTCCCGTTCGAGGAGGAGCACCCGCTGTTGTCCCACACATGGGTGCTGGTCTTGGTGAGCACCGAATCCGGCGTGGGCGGCACCACGGCTATCGTGGGCTGCGCTCCTCCCTCTCCTCCAGCTTGGCCACATAGTCGCTGAGCAGCTGGGGCAAACTGTGCCAGGCCAATGAGCATGAGGGACAGCTGCTCATCCTCCTGCTTCTGCTGCTCCAAGGTGCTAGTCTTGGTGGTCTGCTTGGGTGACTCCAGGAGCTTGCAGGTCTGCTGCTCCATCTTGTCTGGCGAGAGCTGGGCATGGGTGAAGTCCTCCGGCTGGCAGCGGCAGTGGCAGGGAGCTGCTCCTCCTCCCACCTTCGAGGGACTCACACTCCTCATGATCCTGGCCGTCTCCGTGATGGTCACTATGGCCTTGACCTGCTGGTTAGCCTTGGGCCGGGTGGCTGGCTCCTGGACGATCCGCGGGCGTCGAGGCGGAGGCAGGGGCTTCTTCGGTGAGGAGGAGCAGTGGCCATTGGGCAGGGAGCGGGCGGGAGAGGGAGCTGCCGGAGCAGGAGCCCGATCTAGATGACGTACCTTGGAGCCCTCGGTGGCACTGCTGGCGCTGCTGTTGGGCATCGCAGCGACGCTGTCATCGGTGGCCTCTGATTGGGACAGGGACAGTTCGTCGGTGATCAGTTGGGCCACATCGCTCTCGGTGTCGCCGCCGGTCTCCCGGCGGGTGCTGGTGATGGTCATCTTGGACTTCGAGGAGGTGATGGTGGTGGTGCCGGTGCCCGTGCTGGACATGCTGCTGCCAGTTCGCGGCGTGCCTGTTCTCGAGCCCATTCGAGCCCGCTCCAAGCCCAGATCGGAGGTGAGCCCGTTGAGACCGAGCTTGCAGCAGCGATTGGGCGAGGACTGGCTGTGCTGCACCTTCAGGGATGTGCAGAGCAGGACGGGATTGGAGCCGGCTCCAGTACGGTTGCCACCTCCCGTCCCGCTCTGCTGCTGTTGGCAATTCTTGTGGCAATGCCGGCACACGGCCAGCTTGTCCAGCACAATGGGGCTGGAGCGTACGGTGATCTGGCCATTACAGAGAGGAGGAGCAAGAGGAGCAAGAGGAGCAGGGTTAGCTTAGAGGCTACCAAGCGGGATTTGTAGGAGAGGAACAGGTTCCCCCACTCACCTGGCTATCCGAGGTGGTGCTGTGCGACTGGCTGATCACACTGGTCACCGCCTCCGCATCCGACACCGAGTATATGTCCGAGGTGGCGCTCATGCTCAGCTCCTCGACGCCGCTGAGTCGCTTCCCCCCGAAGTTGGGCTTGGCGGAGAGTCCGCCGTTCTCCTTGGCCAGATTGAGTTCCTTGGTGCGCTTCTCCAGCTGCTGCCGCGTCCAGTACGTTATCCTTTCGTCCTGCTCGCTGTCGCTGTTGAAGATCAGCTGCTCATCCTCGGCGCTCACGTTCTCCTGGGAGCGGGCTATGGCCGCCAGGCGGGCCTGCTGCTGCTGCTTGTCCAGCTGGCCCTTCATCCAGTTGGCCAGGTGGAGGGCACTGCTCTTCGGAGTGCCCGTCTTGTTCAGGATGCGGCACTTCTCGTCGATCAGCAGCTCGATCTGCTCCACATGGGCCCCGTGGTTGGAGCGATCGCGATCGGTGGTGGCTCCTCCCTGGGCGGAGGCTACCTGGGAGTTGAGGCTGCGCTGCTGGAGAGGATTAGGGAGTGATATACATTACCTGGACATGGACCTGGACCTGCCCCCGACCACCACCACCACCAGCAAACCCACTTTTGGCAAATTAAAATTTGTGATGGGCTCTAGCTGCTTTTGCTTTTGCTTTGCTTTTGCTTTTCTTGCTTTTGCTCTGCTTTGCCATCTAAGTTTACTTTAAGAGAACTCTCTGCCTGTTTTTTTTAAATACTATTTAACTTGTTTTTAAGTTTTTTAACTTTTTTGCGAAGCGGAGAAACGGAACGGAAACAATAATTGAAAAACGCGATCCATCTTTGATTAAAAACGCTTGCTCTCTGGCTCTGAATGGAGTCTTTAAAGGGTTAAAAGGGGTTAAAAGAGGTTAAAGCGGGGTTATACGGGATATACAGGCTTTATAGGATTTACAGGATATAGGGAATAACTAGGTACAGTCACAACAAAAACATCTAAGAAGCATGTGGAAGTTGAAATCAGTTAGTAGAAGCAATTCGAACTTAAAACTAAAATTGAGTCCATCACAATTTTTAATTTATCAATTTTGGTTTTTTCGTAATCCTTATATATTTTTTTTTTTTATCAGGATTCAGCAGGATATAGCAATATATACACAGTGAGTGCTCGGTGGGTTTTCTTTTCTCTGTTTTTCCTTTGTGTTTATTTTTTATTTTTATTTTTTTTGGTTTTTTGAAATAAAAAGAACATCACAAGCGTTTTTAGTCAAAGAATCATTTTGGTTTTTTATTATTATCTGATGAATTCATCGTTTCTCTTCGCAATCTCAATCTCAAAACGGCTCAAGATATAGCTCTTCTCGTGTTAAATGTAAATAAATCGCAAAAAACTCTCTAGACGTGGTTACATCGAAGTTTACAGAATATATATATATATATGAGAATATGGATCTAAATAGTATGTATATATATAGAAATATATGTGTATAGAGTGTGTGTAGAGTGTATAGAAATTTTGAGTTCTTCTTGCTTATGGGCTCAAGGCACACACGAAAAAACCGGGACCTTGATATTCAACAAGAGAGAGAGAGAGAGAGAGAGATGTTTGTGTGTGTGTGTGAGGGTGTAGAGTGTAGTGTGTGTGTGTGTGCAAGAGGTGTGTGTTTGGGTGTAGGTACTGAGACTACACACACTTGGCTGGATGGCTCTTAACTAGAACTCGTTGATAATCGCAGGTTTCTTACGTTTTCGATGTTAAAATCGATTTTAAATCGATTAATATCGACTCTTTTGCCAGCTCTAGCTCTGGCACTAAGCTGTAGCAGCACAGTGGGCAGAAATAGTTCAAAAAGGGGTTGAAAAACGGTTAACTTTAGAAAATGTGAAGTGCAAAATGTAAACTATTTAAAAAAATACTAAATCGATATAAATCGATAAAGAAAAATATTAGATTAAGGAAGGAGAATTACATTTCCAAGAATCTCTACTTATTAAGCTTTTTCTATGAATTTCCAACCACTGTGCAGTCTAGCAGCCAAGAGCTTAAGTTACTTAAATTTACGTAGTTACATTACGTTAAAATCGATTTTAAATCGATTAATATCGATTAGTATAGACTTTTTTACCAGCTCTAGCTCTTTCACTAAACTGTGGCAGCACAGTGAGCACAAATTGTTCAAAAGAGCTTGAGAAAACTTTAGAAAATGTCAAGTAAATACAAACTAGTTACAAAACACACCACAAAATCGATATTAATCGATAAAGAAAGAGCTAGATTAAGGTGAAAAGTTAATTGCTAAAAAAACTCTACTTAATACTCCTTTTTCTTTAAATTTCCAACCACTGTGCAGCTCAGCAGCTGAGAGCCTTTTAAAGATACTTAGATACGTTAGCTTGAAGATAGTTTCGCAAAGGCAACCAAAGTGTGCTTGCCACGGCTCATAATTGACATCGATAGTCGGCTCAGATACACGATACAGTAGCAAGTATGGGTGGCACATCCAGCCAAGACTGAGCAAGGATAACACACACACATATAAGGGGATACGGATACAGATACAGATACGGATTAGGATACGGATACGGATACGGGTAAATATTTATACAACCGGGTTTAGCAGTTACTACTAGTTTGCTTTTGCTTTTTTTTGGCCAATCAACAGTCTAACTTAATTAGGTAATAATTTTGTAATAATTTCGCTAAAGGGTTTCGTTTTTGGCTAACTTAGCATACGAGGAGGATCCTATCCGGGGAAACTAGGACTAGGGATAACAACAGCAACAATTTTGGCTACAAAATGGAAGCATTATTAACGATTAAGTACAACTCCTTTTGGTTTTTAGTTCTTTGGTTTTCTTTGGCAATCAAAAAAGATTCAATAATAATTAAGTTAATACGAATCGAGAGAGAGAGAGAGAGTGAGTGTGATTAGGTATTTTCTGTGTGTCGGTTGGGTAATATATATATAATATGTATATAATATCTAAAAGCTAAAAACTCTTGTAAAACAATGTATATTTCGACTAGCTAATATACATACTCGTACAGTTACGGCTATATATCTAGGGCGTGTATACTATGTATACTATGTAAATATATATATGTGACTAAAAAGAGCCAAGTACTAGCTTTAGTACGATGTATCTGTTGCATCTTTGTATCTTCATCATCGGCGTCTTCTCCACCACATCTCGTCCAACCTATTTACACTCGATTCACAATCGAATAATGGATGGCTCTCAGGGGGATACACGAGGATACACGAGTATATACAATACACCATACAATACACACACAACACACGCACGCACACATAGAGGGAGATGGTGTGGTTCTATGTACAATTTCCACGCAGATAATTGTCACTTCTCACTCGCAAATATCGAAAAAATATCATCACTGGATCGAACATCGTCTGAAACTGGGAACTTTGTACATCGAAGGGAGAGAATTTACCCTCTGGAAGTTTTCTAAAAGTCCAGGTGATGGATTTTTGTTTTGATTTAGATTCTGATTCGATTCCTGATCCTCCAAGTGATCGCGTTTTCCTGATCTTTTCAGTGATCTTCTTTATTCTGATCTTCTTACTGATTTTCTTAGTGATCTTCTTAGTGATCTTCTTAGTGATCTTGTTCCTGATCTCTTTACTGATCTTCTTACTGATCACCTTGTTCCTGATCTTCTTACTGATCACCTTGTTCCTGATCTTATTACTGATTCTCTAACTGATCACATTGTTTTTGATCTTCATACTGATCCTCTTCGTGCTCTTCTAACTGATCTTCTAACTGATCATCTTCTTCCTGATCTTCCAAGTGATCTTGTTACTGATTCTCTTACTGATCTTGTTACTGATCCTCTAACTTATTCTCCTACTTATCCTCCTACCGATCCTCTTACTGATATATCCTGGCAAAGTCAGTCCCCAATCTTCTCGAGAAACAGCCGCTGATACACTCTGAGCGAAGCTGGCGGGGCAAAAGCAGAGCAGGAAGACCCCCCCATTGAGCAGGTAAGAGAGAGATGGATAGATTTAAATAGAAAGAGAGAGAGGAGAGCGTAGAGAGTGAAGCCTACGACCTCTAATGATCAGTGGTAACAGTGGTAACATAGTTGTCTAAGCTCGTCAAGGGTTCAAAGATTGTGCGGCAAGGTATCGTCGGTAGTGGGACTGGGATGGGGCTTGAGATTGGGCTCCGACTGCAGCCAGAAGTCAAATCACAGATCCAGCGAATCCGGCGGCGTGGGCTTGGTGGGCAGCATGCCAAAGGGATCGTCCACCACCACGCTGTTCTCCTCCTCTTCGTCCTCGTCCTCATCGTCGTCATCGTCCTGGTCACAGTCCCCATCCCTGTCGTCACCCAGAAAGATGCACTCCTCGACATCCGTGTCGTAGCAGGGATCTAGGTTAACCTCATGCAGCTGCAGATCCAGCTCGAGGAGATCCCAGGAGCCACCGAACTCGGCCAGGGGAATGCTCGGCGGCGGCGCTGCCGGCTGCTGGGACGGCACAAAGTCATTGGAGAAGGCATCCGAGTTGCACGGCTGCGAGCTGGGCGAGATGTTCGGCGTGGGCGTCTCTGGCGTGGTCAGCGACACCTGACCCTGAGTGCCCATGCCCCCACTGCCCACCGAGGACTCGTCGATGAAGGACCTGCCCACCGAGCTCAGGCTGAACTCGAGCAGTTTCTTGGAGGGATGCGAGGGCCTCGCTGGAGGGACAGGCGGCGGCTCACTGCTCACCTCTGGGATGACCGTGAGGCACTTGCAGTTGGCTAACCCGGAAAGGGAGGAGAGCACCGAGGTCTGGGTCTGCGAGTGCGTTTGCGACTGGGTCAGGGTCTGGGTGTGCACCTGGACCAGGCTTCCCCCGCTGCTGCTCAGGCAGGAAGAGGAGCCCACGCCCAGTCCCAGGCTCAGGCCCAGACCATTGGCCAACGAACCATTCCGCGCCGGCGAACTATGGGACTGTGGCCCTGCCTGGACCTGGGACAGGGTCTGGGACTGCGAGAGAGTCTGGGACTGGGACAGGGTCTGGGACTGGAACTGAGACTGGGACTGGTACTGAGACTGAGCCTGGGAGTGGGTCTGGGTGGCGCTGCTCGTGGTGGTGCTGGCGCTGGCGAAATGGTGACCGCGCACCGCGCTGGCCAAACGCTGCAGATTCTCGTAGGAATCGGCACTGTCCAGACGCTTGCTGCGAAAGAGACGCACCTGCTGTTTCTGCTGCTGCTTTAGGTGGATGCTGTCCAGCGAGGGCAGCTTCATCGAGCCCATCGAGGCGGAGGTGAGTCCAATGTCGCTCAGCGGCACCAGGGTATTGAGCACATCCGGCGAGTCCAGCGGACTGGACAACGGGGTCGAGCCCAAGGCGGCATTCACTAGAAATCTGCAAAAAAGAGATCCAAGGGGGGGTTTAGTCTTTATCCTAGTCTCGGTTTCAAGGGTGTCCTTGTCCTACATCTGTCGCTGCAGCAGGTTCTGCCATACGGCCTTGAGCTCCAGGGAGGGCGCCCGCAGGATGAGGCTCTTGCGGCGGGCTCCGCGCTTCGGCGTCCGGGTGAGATCGGGGGCACAGTAGCCGGTCGGGCTCTCGGCCAGGCGTCCATTGGGATCCACAGTCAGACGGAACTCGGTGGCTGTAAATGGGGATAAGGATTAGGATTAAGATTTGAAGTGGAGAGTACAAGAGGTCCGGGGGGGTTCAAGAGAAATAGGGTAAAGGTAACAGGGTAGCATAGGTGGTCAGGGGAGGTCCAAGAGAGATTAGGACTGCACAGGAGCTCAGGGGGGATTCAAGGATTCGGATTAAGATTTCAACGGGAGAGTACAGAATGTCCGGGGGGGGTCCAAGAGAAATAAGGTAATGATAACTGGACAGTATAGGAGGTTAGGAGAGGTCCAAGAGTGATCAAGAGAGATTAAGACAGCACAGGAGCTCAGGGGGGGTCCAAGAGAGATTAAGATAAGCATAACAGATTAGGATAAGGATAAAAGAACAGTATAGGAGGTCGGGGGAGGTCCAAGAGAGATTAGAACAAAACAGAAGCAAGGGGGGGGTCCAAAAAGAAGAGGATAAAGATAACAGGAGAGTTTAAGAGGTCGGGGGAGGTCCAAAAAGGGATAACTAAGATCAAACGCATGACACTCACTCTTCTTGCGCATGTGAAAGCAGGAATCAACCACATTCGCAATGGGTATGGGCTCCTCGGTGATGAACAGGACCCGATCCCGGCTGACCTTGGCAAAGACAATGATGTCGCTGAAGAGCAGCGTCCAGTAGGGCTTCACCGAACGTCCCTCGACCCGCGACAGATCACCGCCGAATATCCACTGGCGACCCTGGACGGCCAGCGTGAAGGGCTTGCACTTGGTGAACACCATCCGCGACTCGAGGTCCTGGAGCGTGAGCAGTGGACGACCCTCGCCCAGGGGCTCCATGAGGCCGCTGCTCACGGTGATCTCGCGGTAGGCCGCCTGCAGCTCGTTGATCACCGTGCTGAAGTTCTTGTGCTCCTCGGTGTCCACGTGACAGTTGCCCGCCAGCAGCTGCATCAGCTTGAGGATCTCCCGGAAGTGCTGCAGCGGCCGATGGATGAACATGGTGAGATCGGGCCGCTTGCGCGGCACAGCCGGTTCCGTGATGAAGGCTATGAACTCGGAGCCCGTCTGCCTCGACTTGTTGACCAGGACGCAGTCCGCCCGCTTGATCCCGTTGCAGTACTTCTTGTATGCCGCACAAATGGCCGTCGTCTTGGAGAGGTACACCCGCGAGGCGAAGTTCATGTGCGGCTCCTGATCCGGATGCTGGTGCTGGTGCTGATCCTGGCTGCTGCACAGCTGCTCAAGGATATCCTCGGCGATGCGCAGCAGCTCGTCGATGTTCTGGAACAGGGTGCGGTGGTCATTCGGCGAGATCAGGTCCTTGCGCTCCAGGAGAGGCTGCACGAAGCGCTGTACTCCAAAGTGCAAGGCTGCCGTGAAGTTCTGCTCACGGCTAATCAGTTGGAGGAGAAAGCGCCGCCGGTTATCCGTGATGGGCACAATGGACTGAAGATGGTGGGTGGTTAAAAGGGTTTGAGAAAAGGATTTCCGGTTAGTATTAGTTGGAGACTTGAGGGGTTTCGAGTTTTGGAAGAAATTAGAGTGGTTCGGAGCTCAGTGGGATATAGGAGATGGAAGGAATGCGACTTAGAAAGATGGAAGGTCTTAGGAACCTAATGGGGGGGTTTAACCTTCAGTTAAAGTGGGGTTTTGTTAAAGGAATGGGGTTAAGCAAAGAATAATGGTGGAATTTAATGGAGGATTTTCTTTATGAAGGTCTCCAGTCTCAAGGTTTCTCCGGATGAAGTTAGCTAGTAAGATAAGAGGTCTTAAAAGCACATTGGGGGGGTTTAACCTTCAGTTAAAATGGAGTAGTAATAAGAGGAAGGGTTCAGAAAAAGGATAATGCTGAAATGTATTGGACGAATGTCTTCATAAGGGTTACCAGTCTTATGGATTATCTGGATTAAGTTAGTTAGGGAAATGAGGGGCCTTTGGAGCCCAATAGGGTGGGTTTAACCTTCAGTTAAAGTGCGGTATTGGTAAGAGGAATGGGGTTAAGCAAAGGAAATTGGAGGAATTTAATGGCAGATTTCATTTATGAATGTCTCTAGTCTCAAGGTTTCTCTGGATGAAGTTAGGTAGTAGGTAACCTTGAGTTAAAGTGGGGTTTGATAAGAAAAAGAGTTCAGAGAAAGGAAAATGGTGGTATAGAATAGAGGATTATCTTTAGAGTGGTTACCAAGCCAGATGAAGTTAGTTAGAAAGATGAGAGGTCTTAAAAACTCAATGGGGGCTTAACCTTAAGTGGAAGCGGGTCATTGAATATAGAATTGAGGTTAAATGGTGATCAGAAATTCAAGGACTTCAAGAGTGATGTTAGGTTCAAGTAAATAAAGATAACTAAAAGAAAGGAAAGATAAAGTGTTACAAGTTTCACATTAGAAGGTCTCAAAGTGGGGTTAATCGGAAAGGAAACTAAGAAAGTTAAAAAATTATGTTCATGGGTGCTTAAACGGTTTATAGAGAGGTCTAAAAAGGTTAAAGAATATTAATATTATAATAAAGAATACAAAAAATGAGGAATACAATACATATAGGCGCTATGTCTTCCGGGGTATGATCCCTCCTAGAAAGCACAACATATAAACCAATCACAGAAATCAAAAACTCAGACACATGGAATCGAAAAAAAGTTTATTGTCAAGCGGGTTCTCGGTGGGCTCTCAACCAAACTAAGGGCTAGGCATAAAAAAAATCAGTAAATTAATAATAAATTAATGATAAAACTTAACGGCTTAAAGGGCCAGACAGTATGTACACATGGCAAAGACACAAAAAATACAAAAAAAAAAAGAAATATGATCAAGGATCAATAATGAGCGTGAGGTTCGGTGAGTCAGTGAGTCCTAGACGATGACACCCTTGCCTACCTCCTTGCTGAAGGTGACCTGCGGCAGGTGGAGCCTCCGCTTGGCCGCCTCAATCGACGAGGTTGTCCCGGAGCAGGCGGTGGCCGGTCGGCTCAAGGGGGCAGCCTGGATCCGGGAGCTGGACGTTCTCTGAAGGCTCATCATGGCGGGGCCAGTGCCTGTGGCTGTGGTAACCGTGGTGTGCTCCTCGCTGCCCAGTCCTAGGCCGAGACCCAGACCCAAGCCCACGCCCAAGCTTCCAGGAATCTGATGGTGGCGGGCATTGCTGGTGGCGGTGGCGGTGGTGCTGCTGCTGACATTGGCATTGGAGCCCAGGTTCGAGATGATGGTGGTGGCGCCCGCGCCTGACCTTCTGAAAATCTCCAACGTCAAGGCCGAGCCCTGCGATCGTATCAAGTTCAGAACATCAGCCTCGGGCATCGTGACCACATTGTGCTTGTCCACGAAGATCACATAGTCGCCGGGCAGGATGCCGCACCGATCCGCCGACAGGCCCGCCTCCACCTTCTCCACCCGCGGCGGATGTGTCCACACGATGGAGAAGCCAAAGCCTCGCTCCTCCGTCCTCGTCAGCCGCTTGGTCATCGTGAAGGGCGTGCGTCCCAGCTGGCGGCTGGCTGGAGCTGCTGCTCCTGCTCCTGCTCCCACTCCTCCTGGCATGGTGGACTGACGCCTGCCACTGGACGAGGAACCATTCAAATGGTTGGCATTACTCTCATTGGCCTTCGCCGCCGATGCCTGTCCAGCAGCCTGTCCAGTAGTCGCTCCCGCTCCCGCTCCCGTTCCCGTTGTGGTTGTGCTATTGGCATTGCCATCCGCCGGGGGATCCAGCTCCAGGAAGCGCAGGAAGAGATTCTCGTCGGCGTCGCGCTGATGGAGCGCCTTCTTGCTCAGCCTCATGGGCTGTTGGGGCTGCTGTGGCAGCAGCGGATCCTCCCTGCCCATGCTATCGATGCTGATGCTGATGACCTCGTCGTTGTTGAGGGGAATGGCTGATCCCACTCCCACTCCCACACCCACACCCACTCCGGATCCATTGGCCGTCTTCTGGGGCGTCACTGTCGTCACTGTGGCCGTGGCCGCTGCCATCTCTGCGGGATCGTGCTGCTCCGTTGCTGGCTCTCTTGGGTCTCCGTGACGATTTCCTTCTTTTGTGTGGCTCTGGCGGAGGGTATTGTTATTAGGCGGAGGACATGGCTGCGACAGCAACTTGTAGGATCCCGCCGTGGTGGCCGCCTCTGGTTGGATAAGCTCGGTCAAAGGGAAGGTGCTGCAGCCCAGGAACTCGCTGCGTCTGCAAGGGAGGGAGAGAAGGGAGGATATGGTGAGTAAGAAAGGGTGATTGGGGTATCCAAAAAGGTTAACTAAGGTGTATTCCTTATATAACTTAAGTGAAGCCCCCCCAGAGGCAACCTAAGGAGGTATTAAGGGAATTACTCTATTCCCAATATTACTATCCGGCTAGAAGGACCAATGTTTTGGGTAAGGGTGGCGTGAGCATATGGAATATTTTTTATTTAAATCAAGGGAAGGCCTCCCAGAGGTTTTTAAAGACTTATTAAGGGTACTAATCTATCCCCAATATTACTATCCGGCTCGAAGGACCAATGTTTTGGTTATAAGTGGCGTAAGCATATGGAATATTTTTTATATAACTCAAAGAAATCCATACCCGAGGTCTGCAGGTATTTTAACTGAGGAATATCTTTATATAACACAAGCGAGGACTCCCACCAGAGGTAACCCAAGACGTTATCACTCTAATGATGACAAAATAACTATCAATTGCACTTTGCAGTTGTCCCTTAAAAGTTGCAGAGGCTTGTAAATATTTTATAGCCAAAGTTTGAGGGAAAACAACTGTGAAAAAAACCCTTTATCCTTTATCCTTCATGCCTTTGCGGATAATGGCAATGCCAACTATTGATTGAATTGTTAAGTTCTGCCTTAAAGGGCCTGAATGATTGATGCCCCCAAACCTTGGCCTCTCCTGACAGCGGATAATACCAATTTACGGAGGGGTTTATATTCCCAGTTCCGTTGTTCTCTGTCCGGAAAGCAATTAGATTTGCTTTTGGATTTCGGCGCCGCTGGCGGCTTGCGTCACGTTGCACGTTGTCTGACGGACTCTGACTATTTATAGTTGGCTTACAGCTGATCCAGTCGAGCACCTGACCCCGCTTTTCCCGTAGCTTTTCCCCCTTTTTCCTGTTAGTACGTGACATAAATCAATTAGCGGCCCTAAGCTGCTGCCACATTCCGTAGCTAGCAAGCTAGAGAGCTAGAAATGTGTGTTTGGCCCGGAAATGCGCTTTGCCCGGCCAATTTGTTGGGCGGAAAAGGGGTTGGCTCGAATGGGGGTGTGTGTGTGTGAGTGTGTGTGTCCGCCTGACAGTGTGTCTTCCACTGGCCACTTTGGCCTGAAGTTGGCGCGCGTATTTGGGTCACTTTTATTGATTTTCCCGGAGCAAAGGACTCGCGCGAGCTCTCTCTGTCTCTCTGTATTTATTTATTTCCTTCTGGTATTTTTTTTGCTTTTTTGGTTTTTTTGGGGCCGATTGCAATCGCAGCTGTCAGGTGCACTGGCTCGGGGAGGTCCTGTCATCAATTATTTAGGCGCCTTGTCGTTTTGTAAATTGACTTAAAATGCTGCCAAGCGGGCCTAAACTATTTTCACAACTCGCACGTACTTGAATTATGCATGGCCAAAATGGGGGAAATGGGAAAAGGGAAATGGGAAATGGCACATAGACCCCAGGTGCGTGAGGTAAGCTGGCTTAAATGGTAAATGTAAGGGGGCTTAATGGGGAACGCCTGGTGATATCTAGCCCTTAGGTTTATGGCCGGCCTTTCCCCGGGTGGACACTTAGTTAGTGGGCCACTTCAATTAGCCCAGGATGCGTGTGTTTCCTCGGCTCGCAGGGGTGTGCGTGTGTGCCCGGGCATTGCATAATCATCAACGCCATCGATTCGGCATTAAATTCGCTTTTCCGGCTCTGCTGGGTCTCCTATTTTTTGTTGGGGTTCTTTAAGGGGCCACACTTGGCTAATGATGTCCTTGAAACTTAATTAACTTTTTGGAGAGCACACCTCTCTGGCGCACACACACACACACACTAGTTACCACTTCCTGTTCGCGTTTGTTTAGGCAGGCATGCCCCCGAAATTATGCTACACTTTCCACTCGCACACACACACTGTTATATAAGTTTTCGTTGCATACTTTTGCGCTGCTGCCCCAAAGGACATGCTTTTTTCGTTATAAAAAAATATACAAAAAAATTAAATTAAGCTAAGCAAGGTATATATATATATATCCAGGGATATATGGAAGCCCAGAGCCTACTTTGCCGATTTCGATTCGTTCTCGAGCGTTGCCACAGTCGCCTTTTTCGCACGCGAGCTTGCCACTCGGACTGAGTAACGGGAACTGAGCGCAGCAACTCTCTGGGAAAACCGAGGGAAAGCGCTTTCCCGGCTGGGGCCCCCGGGAAAGTCGTGGCTGGAATGGACTGCGCACGCGGACTGGAACGGACGGAACGAAGGGTGGCTTGTTTATGTGCAGGAAATGCACAAGGCACACACACACCGACACGCACACGCAGGACGTGAAAGGATACGAGGCCAGGAAGGGCGCCACAATTAACCAGACGCTCCTCCACAGCCTTTGGTCTTTTGCCTGCTCCAAATCCACTCTCAGTCTCACTCCCCACCCTCACTCCATCTCCTAACCAGCGAAGGAGCCCAAGGAGCTTCCCTCGATAAACGTTTCGGGGTGAATGACTTGCCACAGGACTTCAACTCGAACGACGAACGATGAACGATGAGGGCACGGCAAGAAAAGGGTCTTGAATGGGATTTATGTTCGTAATTATTGATATTTAAAATGATACTTAAGTGTTATCTATTTTAAAATCGATAATTATCGATAGGTCTTCAGGGTATTTAAATTTTTTGAGATATAAAATAAACTAAAAGGGTTTATTATTGGGATTTAAGGGAATAATAGATGGCTTTTTAAATAATATCAAGCCGATTTAATGACTCAGGTCGATAATTATCGATAAACATTTAAGTTTAAGAATAATAGAGATTAATGTGAATAATAAATGATATTTACAAAAATTTTAAGTGATTTCTATTCCAAATTCGATAATTATTGATAAGTTTTTGAAGAATTTCAATTTTCACCTATACAGGGGTGCCACAGAAATCGCTATTCATTGAAATTTCATTAAAAATGGCGTCTAAAAGTAGGCAATACAATATTTATGGACCAATCAAGTGATTTGAAAACTCTAGAGCATCGAAAAAACAAATTTAACTGATTGCATTTAATTAATTAAATTAAAAGCTTTCTACTAAAATCATTTAGTATATTATTTTCATCTTTCAAACCCCCTTAAAGTGTTCAGTGTAGTCTGTGCTTGGAGGGGGTAGTTTCTTATATATTTTCTTGTTGGTTTCCTGTTTTGCTTTCTTGGCTTTCGACCGTACTCGTACTCACTTTAAATGGCGATCCCGATGCCACACGGCCAGCTGGAGCTGCTGCTGGCCACCACTCCCTGTCCCTGTCTCCCGGTCGCCCTCGGAAACCGGGAAGCTGAAGCGCTGATCGAAGTACGGACGCCCCGAGTGCCGATGGACGGCGGTGCGCTGATAGCCGGAGCTTCCCTGATAGCTGCCTCCCGAGGAGGAGGAGTGTCCTTGTCCGTGGCCGAGGGCCACCTTCACATAGGCATTGATGCTGCCAGAGCCATGGGAGCGCTGCAGGTCACGACACCGAATCACTGAGGGGAAAGGGATCCGAAAGGATTCAATTAGTAAAGGAGCTCCTCCCTGGATAATTCCATTTAGGCAAATTGAGTTAAGGACCTGGACCTGGACTCACCGTGCACATTCAGCAGCTGCTCCTTGGCGTCGAAGACGATGCTCAGATCGATGCTGCCCCGCTGGCCGCCTCCCAGATCCAGGTCCGAGCTGGAGCTGCTGGAGCTGCTGCCCCGGCTGCTCCGCTTGGCCACCTGCTGCTCCTCCACCTCCGCATCCTCCTCCTCCTCCGCCTCCTCCTCGCTGGAGTTGCCCGAGCCGGAGCTGGAGGAGAAGCTGAGGCAGCGCTTGGTGCTGGGCACCAGCTCCAGTGGCTTCTCCTTCTCCGCCTGCTTCGGGGCCGTGGTCTTGTGGGGATTCTTGCGGCGCACCACCCGCTGACGCTTCAGGTGCGTGGGCGTGCGCACCTCCATCTCGTGGACACTGCTCTCGCTCCACTCGCCATTGTCCGCCAGGAGAGTGCTGGGCGGAGGCGGCGGCACCACCGACTTGCATCGCACCTCCTTCCGGGCTGACTCTATGATGGCGTCCAGCATTCGGTCCAGTGTGGTGTCGCCCATGCGGGAGGAGGACAGCTGCGAGTCCTCGAGCGGGGCCTGGGTGGCAGTGGTCGTGATGGTCCTTGGCAGGCAGCGGAGTGCCGCCAGCTGGGGCGTGGCCTGGCGCGGACCACTGCCCTCGCTGAAGCTCCTGCGCTGCGGACTCTTCCCGTGCACATTGCTCAGATCCTGCAGAGCAATCAGGCTGGCATTGCCAAAGGGGCTGCTCATGAAGTGCACCCCAAAGTTCTCCTTGTTGGCATCGCCCGGCCGGAGGCCGGCCACGGGGCGCCGTCGGCCGCGGGACTCCTCCACCACGGCGCTGGAGCTGGAGTGGCGATGCATCCGTGTCATGGTTGGCATGTCCTCCCTGCTGGAAAGGGAGGGGTATTTCCTTTATTTTTAGGTTTTATTTTGGAGTTTATTTGGATTTTAATCTAGGGTTTTATTTAGATTTTATTTTGGATTTTATTTGGATTTTTAGTTTTAGGTTTTAATTTAGATTTTATTTCGGATTTGAATTTAGAATTTTATTTAGACTTATTTTAGATATATATTGATTTATATTTTATTTATTTATCAATTTTAGATTTAATTTTCAATTTTATTTCGATTTTATTTGTAATTTCCAACTAAAATCCCATAAAGAAGTTCTAGAAAAGTCGTACGAAAATAAGTTTCTAGCCAAGTCTATTTGGAAATTTATTGCCTAGGGGGGCTTAACCTTTATTTTATAGTAAAATAATTATTTCAGATTTTATTTTGGATTTTATTCAGATGTTATATTTAATTTCCAACTAAAATCCCATTAAGAAGTTCTTAAAAATAGTTTCTTCATTACCTAGGGGGGCTTACCCTTTATTTTATACTTAAATCCCCTTGAAAAAACAGACACTAATTGAGACAATGACTACTTAGCTTCTTTCCCAATAATAATAACAATTAATACAAATTTTGTGGCATCTTCAGGAGGAAGATATCTCAGTTCTCTGCCCGATTTCTGGTCCTATCTGGTTGGTTCTGGTCCGATCCTGCTCCCTGGGCAGCTGGCTGGCTGCCAAACAAGGGGATCAGTGCCGAGGCTGGGTTCTGGTTTCCTCAGATTCTCCTCAACCTCATCCTCCTCCTCCTCGCTGCCATTCATTCGGTTTTTGGGAACTTCTTTCCGACAATTTCGAGGCAAAAAAAAGGTGAATCGAAAAGGAAGGAGGCCCTCGCACAAAGCCGGAATTTTTGCAAATTGTTTTTGCGGCAAACGGGTTTCCGCAGGACTCCTCCCGGACCAGATTCAGGTTTGCATTTAAATTGAAATTAAACTTATGCTAATTTCGAGACAAGAAGACAGATTTTTCGCGAGCAGCGCCAGGCTGCCTACTGCCTGCGGTTGCAAACCATAAAATTGAGCGGGTCCTTCTTATACACTCTCTTGATCCTGTCCCTATCTGCGCTGCGTGTGTGTGAGTGCAACAATTACGCCCCAGCATAATGATGCCATTTTGCAAAAAAAAAAAAAATTAAAGAAAAGGAAGAAGGCAGGAGGAAGGAGGAAGGAGGAGAAAAATGCGGCAATCGGCAAAGCCAAAAGGGGATCGTCAATGGCTCGTCCCCGAACCCATAGATCCTTGTCTTTGTCCTGGCCAGAGATGTCTGTGTGTGTGTATTTTCCTACTTTTCCTACCGAGACACTGAGCTAGAAAATGGGTTTTCATGTAATCCATAAACGTCAGCCCAGCCCCGGGAAATTGCACTAGAAAGGCAGCGGCGGCAAAAAAAAATATTTTCTTTTCCAGCCCCAGATCCTTCGTGTGCGTGTGACTTGTGCCCGAAGGATTAGCTCAGGGTGGCAGCCAGCAAAAAAATAGAGTAAGAAAAATAATAATAATAATAATAAGAAGAGCCAGAGGGACAGGGAGGGAAAGCAGCCCAGCAACAAATTAAATGCATTAGAGGACGACGCACCACCCCTTTTTTTATGTCTTGTGGGCCTCGATCTGGATCAGGATCGGGATCGGTGAGGGTAAGGGTCTTTCCCTGGGATTCCTTTTTTCTCCTATTTTTTTAATTAGAACCAGAGCACACACGTGAGTGTGCGAGTGTAGCCAGGTGTAGATCGATATGGCCTGTGATTGATCGGTGCTCTATATCTCTGACCATTTTGGGACTTACCTGGAAACTTGATCTGCTTGCGACTAGGTCGCCTGGAGTCCTAGGCCAGTTGCTGCTTTACAGATTTCTGGTGTCTTTGGAAAGTTGGTCCAGAGATTAACTCACACAATTGTTATTTAATTTTTTTTACAAGAATTTTGCACAGAAAAAAAAAAATAAGCCAACTAAGCTTTTAAAAGCCAAAAAATATTGTTTATTTCGTTTTTGATTTTTAACTTTTGCAGAGTGACGTCTGCACTGCACGAGGTCAGAAACGGAAATGAGGAACGGCGCAGGCGCAGCCTTCAGCAAAGGCTCGAGCCGAAGCCCGAAGCAGAGGTAGGGAGCCGAAGTTAGACGAAGTTACCCGAAGGGGCTTAGAGAGAGAGAGCCAAAAAGAGAGAGTGAAGATGGGTAACCACTCATGGACTCTCTTTGGTTTTGATTTTGTGGTCAGAGAGTAACGGAATCTCAGCTGTGGGAAAAATGTGATAAAAGATAGTTAGTTGCCATTAATAATATTATAGATTAGATAAAGATATGGCTTAAATAAATATTAGATATAAATGATAAGGAGAAGGAGAAGGAAGAAGGACACCAGTAAGCCAAGTGGGGCAAGTGTGGGAATTTTCTAGATAAAGATATGAAATACTAAGAAAAATATTAAAAAAGAAGGGAGAAGGTCCCAGAACTTAAAAATAGAAGCAAGTAAGGAATTTAAGTAAATGTAGTATAAAAGATTAAAAATAAGACAATTTATATAAGAACATTATGAAAGAAACTGGAACTTGACATTGTATATTTTTTACCATGAATCACTCAGAATAAATCACATACATATCTTTACATTTATTGACTGATTTCTTTTTCAATAAATCTTAGACTTGAAATCAAATGAAAAATACATATTTTTTATAATAAATATTAAGACTAGAATATTTTTTAACAAGATGAACATATTTTCTGCATATTATTTACTTATTTATTTAAGTATTTATTATTGATTTAACAATATAGAGATAAGAATAACCATGAATAACTCTGAATAAAACACATATCTTTGTATTTATTGACTGTTTTCTTTTTTTATAATAAATATTAAGACTATAATATTTTTTAACAAGATGAACATATATTCTGCTTATTATTTACTTATTTATTTAAGTATTTATTATTGATTTATCAATAAAGAGATAAGAAAGAGAGGGAAAGCCTGCGCTTTGCCTAGCTTCAGCCTTTGTCCGCCAGATGTCGCTGGCTTTTTAGGGAAAGGTAAGAGCACTCTTTCCTCTCTCACCTCCTGTTGCACACAGCGTCCTCTCTTCTCACCGCTCTCTCTTCGCCCTTCGCTCTCTTTCTTCCGGTGAAAGAACACAGGATCGCTCCGCTAAGCAGGTAAATCCCGGTCGAATGCATCCTTTGTGCTGGCCATCCGCCTGATCCTGGAGCGATCAAACAACAATGTCAGAGAGATCTCGGCTAGGGACAGCTGGCGTTGGCTAAAAGGTAAAAAAAAGGTGGGAAAAGAAAGGAAACCCACACGACGGCGACGTCGCAAGGTGTCTCAGCCCAGATTTGCCTCGTGTGTTGTCCAGAAAATGTGGAACAATTGCAGCGGCATCAGCAGGAGCAGGAGCAGGAGCAGGAGCCGAGGCAGGAGCTGCAGTTAGAAACAGAAAAACAGAAGCCTAATGTCTCTGTCTCTCGTCATTACTTTCACTTTGATTTCTGATTTGTACTCTCCTCTCTCTTTCTCCATTGTGCGGAGGCGGCAATTTACGAGCTGAAGCTTCGGTAAATATTTGTCCAGATGCAGGATGCAGGACTCGCAGGACACGCTGGACACTCGTGCCCTACATTAGCAGCCGTCCTGGCCATGTTTATGTGACGTGCGCTGTCGATCTTTCGATTTTACGAGCTCGCATAATGGCCATGCGATTCTCATTGCGTATTCCTTGAGGATCAAGGATCAGGATCCTCGCGCACGTCTTGTGGGGAGTCCTGGGATTCGTGGAAAACTTGGCCGCCGATCCCGCTGAGACACGGCACTTCTCAAGGACTCAACTTCAGTCAAAAGTCAGCAAAAAGGGGACAGCTGGCCGCGGATGTGTTGTGTCATTGTAAGGACACAAGAGTCCTTCAAGAGGCCTATTGACTCTGGTTTTGATGGAAAGTTCTTGATGGTTACAGGAATATTTAATGAGCCGTGAAATGACGCGTTTTTGTGTGTCAAGAATGTTGATATTGTTTACGTTTGCATATATATTAAGGCCCCCCCTATGTAATCAATTGTGAAGTTAAGAGAGGTTTTTTTTTAGATATTATATAAAATGTTTTGTATTTTAATTGGTTTTATGGGCTGAGAGGGTTTTTACATATCTTATTATTATATTTATGAATTTACCAGAGTTTTTACTTCTGCCACCCCCTATGTAATCAAAGCTTTAAGATGATAAATAAGATTTTAAGAAGGTTATTATAATTTTTCATATATTAAATTTTGTAATTTTATGTTCTTAATTTTTAATAATTGTTCGTATTAATTAAATTGCCTTTTTCCTAATCCCACCTTCTATGTAATCAAATTTTTTAACACAAATAGGAAACTATGAAGAATATTCTATTTTTTCCATAATAAATGTAGTATTTTAGGTGTATTAATATTTTAAGATCTTATTTATTTATCTTCTCACATTTTTCTGCGATGACCCCTATATAATCAAATGTTTAACGATTACCATAATTTTTCCATAATAAATGTATTAGTTTAATGTTATTAATATTTTAAGATCTTATTTATTAATTTCCTTCAATTTTTCTGCGCCCACCCCCTATATAATCAAGGATTCAAGCCATAATTCATAATTTTCTTTATATTAAATATAATAAAAATATAGTTATTTATTTTTAAAGATTTCCCCTCCTATTTTCTTTACTTCACCCCCTAGGTAATCAAATGCTCAAGCCAAAAAATAAGAATCTCTAAAGATAAACATTTACCAAAACCCTTCAGCCCACATTTATTTGATCTTTTGCATAAGCCAGAGTGCTTTCCACCCGTTCTTTATTTTTTATTTTCTGCGTCCTCGAAAACCCAACCCAACGAAGGATGTTTGCGCTTTTCATGGCCTCCAGGGTCTACAAAATACGAGATACGAGATACCGGAGAGATCTTTGTCTCTGTAATTGATACGATTTCCATGTTTTCGTAATTCGCGCTTCATTAGAATCGAAATTAGCAACATCAACAGAGGGCTCAGCGAGGAAGGGTTACGGATCGGGGTGGATTCTTGTCAGTTTGTCAGTTTGCAAAAAATGAACCAAATCGATTATAAATTCAATTTGAGTCCCAGAGCGAGGGTTTGGGCCAGCGAACTAATTGCGAATGCATTAGGCGGCCTTAACCTTTGGGTTTTTGGATTTCTGACACACACCGAGAATATCTATAAACCCCTTGACATATCTGGGCTCTTTCGGTTTTTTGGGTGGCTAATTTGCGCGAAACTTGATGTCGCCGTGTAAGCGATAAATATTGCGGGGATTTCGGGGATTTGCAAAAAATTTGCATGCCAAAGTCGGTAACCGAAAACTGCATAAAATGTGTGTGTGGGAAAATATTGAGAGACTAAGATAAATACGGGAATTTATCAGGGGATATAGTAACAGGGAAGAATCGAAGAGGACTTTTTGATTGACAGGCCGACAGGACGCGCCCCGAAAAAGGACTTGGCCGCAAAAGAGAGCAAGGACCGAGGACTGACGACTGCCGACTCCTATTCCGACTCCAATGTCCTTGTTTTGTTTTGATATTCACTTCACACACAGGCTCAGGGACACAGACCGAGACTGAGACTGATCTGCTTTCGGTTCTTGCTTTTTGGAATTTGAAATTTGATAAATGACCAAAAAATGGCAGCAGCCAAGGATCTCTCTGTTGCCAGGAGCAATGCCAGGACCAGACACCCTTCTCAAGACTGCATTTCCAAAAAGCAGAAAAAAAAGAGAGAAAAAAATACAGAAAAAATCAAATTAGTGCAGCGCTTCTTTCGTCCGGTTGTCCTAACAAATTTTTAACTATTTTCCTTCACCGAATTTGCATTTCTCACACACACGAAAAAAAAGGTTTATCCACCCGAAAAAAAACGCAGAAAAAAGAGTTGTCTGCACACACTGCAGATCCTGTCGATCCTGAGGATCCTGCGGCCCTCGTGCCCTGTTGCACTCTCGTCTCGCAGACTGCGCGTCCTTTTTTCCGTGGCCTTCGTACCCACAAATAATTCTCAGACATGGCGGCGCCCTCAAGTAATTTGACAGACAGAGCTACGAAAAAAAAATAGTAAGGATAAAAAACACGGAGAGAGATATTCGAAATAATGCAGCTCGGTTTTTTTTCATTCCTTTTTTCGGAAACTTGTTATGCAGCATGTCAAGTCGCCGAATGACATTTGGCAGCCTGATTTACGAGGCCCAAGGCAGTGATCTCGAGGAGCCAGAAGATCCAGGAGAGGAAGCGCATCTAGCCAAGGATGCAACCGGAGATCTCCTAATTTTTTTCCGTTTTTTTTTTATTTTTTCTGCAGCTATTCAGGCGAAAATCGAAGCCAAAAAAAGGGTTTCCTCAGGGACTTGGGCTATCTACGATCTTTAGCTATATAAATACGTTTAGGCCTTAAAATGGATCAAGGAAAGGGATAAGCCTGCAGGGGGGGAAGTATTGAATAAGGATTCCTTTTTTTATTTGATTTAATTAAGGAACTTCTGCTTATTTATTTTTAAATCACAATTTTAGACCTCTTTCTGAGGAAATCACACTGTTTAAAGGCTAGAAATTAAGGAACTTTAACTTATTTATTTTTTAGATAACATTTTAGACATCTATCTGAAGAAAATATAATTTTTAGGGTTTCGAAATTAAGAGAAAGTGGTATTTTAGGAGTTATATATTCTTAAAATGAAGATCTTATAATTTTAATAACAAAAAAAATACTCAAAACAATATAATGATTATGAGAACATTTTTCTGTTTAAAAGTAATAATATATTATAAGCTTTCGGAAGTATCTGAGTTAAGAATATTTATTTCAATAATATTTTAAAATTAAACGCTGCTTAATCAACCAAAAAATATATTATTTACCTATTTATTATACTTTATTTAAATATACATACAAATTCCCCATAAAAACATCTGTAGATGTTCCATTCATAACTCCCCAAGTCTTATTATGAAAATTGCAAAAACGCCGCTCCGAATGGTCCATAATTTTTGGCACACTGATTTTTCACTGTCCAGCGCCAAAGGACAAAAGGGCCGCGCGCGAAGGGTCCTTGCAAGATGGAAAAATGGAATTTCATGGCTAATTGCGAGCGTGTCCGTTTGGTCAGCAGCTGCATTTCCTCAAGGACCACACCTTGGCCCAGATCTAGACCAATTCCGACTTTGATGGAAGATCCTCAAGCCTGACTGATTTGCATTCTCACGATTTGTTTGATCGTCCTGTGACACGACGACCGCAGGACAAAGGCTGCCCCTCGCAAATGAAGTAATTTCATGTAAATTACGAGACAAGCGCCCTGTTTGCCGATCTCTAAACGAGCCATAAAAAATCCACACACAAAAAATAGGAGCCCAAAAATACCCAAAAAAAAGTGGAATAGAAACGTCGGAAAAAAATACGATCACCCATAAGGAAATAGGGAAATCTCATTAATCTTTAAGGTATTTACATCCCGGGGATGGCCAGGAGAATATGCAAACTCCGCGAGGGTCGCAACAGGACAATGATCGGCGGTCGCACGATCTGCATCCAATAATAAATTTCCCCGATTTTCCTTTGATTACCTTTGATTCCACATTAAAATCTGTTTGTTCTTGTGGTCAGTTCGGCGCAAAAATTCACGCACCGCTGGGTCTTTGGAGGGATCAATACCGAACCGATCCCAATCCTGGCTTATGACAGTCCAGTTTATGATGAGGACTTCATTAAAAACGATTTAAGATCGCCGTGGGAAAGGCGGAAATTCGGGAAATGCGGCAACTATCGCGATATGTACATAGTACAGGCTCGGGATATAGTAGCTCGGAGTACAGTTGAGGTTGATTAATGATGAGCTGTCGGGAAAGGTGTTGTGTTGGGTTGGCCGCAAGCTGCAGGATAATACAGGACAACCGCATCCACGACGTGCTCAATTTACTAACAGACTTGTCACGCAATGCCACCACCACCACCACATCATTAATCATTCCAATCAATCCGTCAGGGAATGTGTGCCGGGATTGTGGTGTGCCAGACTGGCAGGACTCTAGACCCGGTCCAGTCCTTGACCAGGTCCTGGCCTGACATTCTAATTAGTGCCCGTTGACAGTTCGCCCCCGGAAGCACTGGCAGATCGGTGGCAGAGCACTTCATTTGAATGATGGCTCGCAGCTCGCTCGGATCGGGGTTAAGTGAGCCATTAAGCGGACCTTGTAGGCGGCAGATCGATCGATATATGGTGGGATCTATATCCTTAGATTGATCGATTGTGTTGGGCATTCATTAACCTTTTGGTCAAGGTGTGGGTTGACCGGATCGATCTCTGGTAAGTCTCTTATGGTCTTAAGGAGATTGGTTTGCAAATATATCATATCCTTGTGTCGCTTTTGTATTTTATGATGGACACTCGCACTCAGAATGTTGGAAAAGGGATCAAAGATCAGTATACATGCTTTATAAAACTGACAAGAATCTATAAATATTGATCAAACTCAATTCAATCCTTTTAAATTAGATTTAAATATATAAATTCATTTAAAGAAATTTAAGACCGTTTTAAGTCATTTCAAATATCATTTTAGGTAATTTTAAATCATTTTATATATTTTTAATACAATTTAAACCGTATAAAATCATTTCAAATAATTAAAGATCGTTTTAAGTCATTTCAAATATAATTTTACATCATTTTAAATCACTTTAATTCAATTCAAAGCATATTAAATCATATCGAATCATTTAAAATTATTTTAAATAATTTTAAAATCATATTAAATTGTTTAAAATTATTTAAAACCATTTCAAATCATTTTAATTCAATTTAAGCCATATAAAATCATTTCATCATCATTTAAAATTATTTCAAATCATTTCAAATCATTTCAAATAATTTACAAAAATGTTAAGTCGTATTAAACCGTTTCAAATCATTTGAAATCAATCCATTTGAATTTAAATTAACCCATTTTAAATCATTTAAATTCATATCAAATCATTTAGAATCTTTTCAATTCATTCTATATTGTTTTAAATTATTTTAAACTCATTTGAATCCTAATAAGCCATTTCAAATTGTTATAAATAATGATTTGATATGATATTAATTTATTTATAATTAATTTAAAGTTGTATCAAATCATTTAAAAGCAATTCAAATCATATTAAATCATTTAATATCATATATATTACCAGCATTATATAATCTTATCTAAATAAACATATCATATAAAACCAATCACATATCATGTAATATCTCATCAAATCCCAAGCCACAATATGACGCCACTCATAATCCATTATTCAAAGCGATTGCGATAAACTCACTTAGGGTTCCACCGAAATATTTGTCAGAGACACGACCTCAAGGGGACCCCATGGGTGGTTTGCATAACCCGAGATCAAGATCAGGATCTCGATCTCGATCTCCGAATATGGCTAATCACGAATCCCGGTGAAGATTGCATAAATATCTGCCACTGAAAGGACTCTAATCACATTCCATTCATTGGCTAAATGAATAAGGCTGGACGTCCCGCTGGTCGCTGAGACCAAGGATTCAGCTGGAGATCATCCAGAGATCAGAGAATTGGGACCCTCGGCGTAATCCCATTCCTCAGGGACATATCTCTCTCTCCTTGAGTTATCCTTGCGACCCCCTGTGTCGTTGCGCTTGACCAGGAAAAGGGGCTTGTTGGTTTCTATCCTCCAGTTTTCCATCCATTTTTTATGACCCCCGATCTCGATGAAAACCCTCCCGAAATTAAGCAAACACTCTCGTCTCACTTTTTACGAGGCTTTTCCCACTTTTTTGTGGACATTTCGCTGCGGTCAATATTTTTGCATAATTCTGCATTGGGCATTGGCATTGGCATTGGCACTGGGGGATGGCAGCGGCCATCGGGATCGGGCATTGAAAAGAAATTAATGTGAAATTGAAAAAAGGTAGAGGCATTGCGAAATGGAAAAGGTGACATGCAAAATGCGGCTGGGAAATGGGAAATGAAAATGGGAAATGCGAATGAAAATGAGGCGCAGCTCATAAACTAGCTGGCAAACATTGTTTTGATGACACTCAGGGGCAGTCCACCCCGGATTCCTCAGCGATGTTCCGTATTTAAATTTTTGCAATCCCTGTCAGCCTGTGACGAATCTCGGGCTCCGATTCGATGCACTTAATTGGCCTGGCCAGGATTCTCTATATTGGAGAAATTTCGGGGAGAGAGTGTGCGGGGAAAGTGAGGTTAATTTATGCGCCATAAATGTCGATCTCTCTGATGATGCCTCTGTCCCGATGATTGCGTTGCTATATAGGGCCTGGAAAAAATATTCATAACACATCGAACAGAGGTAATTTAGTTGGACACGGCCAGGACACGGACACGGAAAAGGGTTTCACACGGTTGTAGGTGCCCGCTCTGCTGGATATTGATCGGTGATAAAAACTGGATAACTGAAGAACAGGGTTTTATGACCACTTCTGTACGAATTTGTTGTGGTTTCCTAAAGGCGCATGCCAGTGTCCTTAATGATGAAGATTGCTGTTTGAAAAGATATGTCATAAAATAGGAGTTTTAAGGAGTTCAGTTTAAAGGGATAACTTTTTCCATATTTTTTTGAGGAAGAATGATACCAGAACTTGACATTATATGAACTGGATCAATTACTTAAGGAATCTTTGAGGAACTTATAAGAAAAATTTAAGGAACCTTCACGAAACCTTTGAGGAACATTTAAAAAACCTTTAGTGAACCTATAAGTAACCTTTAAGACCTTTAAAAGATTTCTTTCCCGATTCACAAATATAGATTTCATTATAAGATTGATATCAGAAAGATGCAATGAATATCCATCAAGTTGAAGTCTGAACTCCAGGCTCACATTACCCAGATCCTTGTTCACATATTCCAGCGATGATCGCTGCTGGCTGTCAGGATCCGACTCCGAGTCAAAGTCAATGGTCGGGCGTGTCAGTTGGCCGCGATCCTTATCTCAAGTGTCGCCCAGGAAGGGTTCTAGCCACGATCTATAAAGGTGTACTATTCCGCGAAGAACTACCCACTTAAGGGGCGCTGACAGGCGACGCTGCTTGAAATTTATGCGAGTTTTCGGCTCTAACTCATCCACACAATTGCTCGCCGCGGCGATCTTTTGGCCATATGTCGCGCCCACTTACTCGTTACGCTTGTTAAGCTTAGCTTTGTTCTTAGTTCACTTCTTGCTTTCTTGCTTTTTTAATTTTAATTTAATTTACATAAATTTCATTGCTGGCTGAGCGCAGGCCGTAGAGAAATTAAAAGAAGAGGAAAAACGCTCGGCACTTTCCAAAGAATGCGCAATTGTCGCGGCTGTAACTTTCTGGGGGTAACTTGAGGGGCCCAACTGCTATGCTAATTACGCATGTGGCCCACTGTCCAGGGCACTGGGAGAAAAGTTATAGTAATAATACATTTTATTTGTAAAGGAGGGAAAAGAAAATAATGTTTAAGATGGCTTATTAAAGGAAGTTTATTAAGAGAAAGCTCCATAAATTTTAAAACGCAAAGTTTCTGGCACACATTTCTCAGTAATAATTATAATATTAATAGATTGACATTTTAGTATTGCATTAATGTGGGAACTAAATTAATAAATAAATAATAAATCAGTAAATATGAGAATAACAAATATTTAACATTTATTTCAGGGGTTAACAAACTTAAAAAATAGTTATTTTACGATAGATTTACCTTTAAATTTAGCACAGGGTAGCGTGTTAGCCTTGTGCATATACTGTATGTGTGCCGGCAGAGGCTGGGCAAAAAAATTTGCTGACTTTCGAGCCTGCAAGGCCTTAAAAAAAAACTAAGCTTTTTTGGGAGGCTAAAGGTTTTTATAAGTTGAACTCTTAAATTACTTATCTTTATATACAAATTATTTAAGTTATTAAAGCACAGACTTTAGGCTTAATTACCCTTATTTTTTACAGTGCACAATTGCACCACGTGCCGAAGGTGGAAATATTTAAAAATGCGGCAATGGAAACGCAAATGTAAATGCAAATGTGAGGCGAAGGGTGCGACAATAACTGTAATTAAACGCGACCATTGTTGCGGTCACTCGGCCGGCCCAGCCTGGCCAGCATGTCCTTGCTACCCTTGCCAGCTAGCCATTCCCACCGCCCTCGCTGGCCACGTGTCCGTGTCCTTGGTCCTTGGTCCTGCGTTTGTTTTGTTGAATGCCCACACACACCACACACCAAACACTTAAAAGGAATAAAAGTGTAACAGGCAACGTTTTAGATTAGCACCGATAGCCCATATATGATGTATCCCGACCCACGACCCGAGCCCGAAAGCTGGGCGTTGACTGTCCACTCAATGCAATTAGTCCGGTACAGGGACCATTCCCTGTAATCAACCAGCAGCTGCTGTCTGGGTTAGATGATCTATGGCTAGATCGGGGAGGCTGCTGACCACACATAATAGCCAATTAATCGATTGTTAGGCAAATCCAGTCTGCATGGATCTCTGCTCTGATTTTATCTGGAGGAATTAGTACAGTGATAGGGGATAGCATATCCTTGGCCCAAGGATCACAAGGGAAAATTATGTAATTGTGTGTAATTTTTGCTTAAAAGGAATTAATTAAAGATTTTTGGGTTAAAGAGAAAGATTTAATAAATGGATTTTAATATAATATATTATTTAAAAGTCACTAAAATATCACGTAAACCCAAACCAAACTTAAATACATTTTTAAAGTAAAGGAGCCATCCATTTTTAAGGGTTTCTTCAAGTAATATTCTTATTAAAACTCTTTCAATTCCCTTTGAGGGTTTAAATAAGTAATGAAAGATTAAAAAACTTAAAAAAAAAACCTTAAACATGACAATGGAAAACTATGATAAAGTTAAGGATTTCTAGAAGATTTCCTAAAACCTTAAATATAACTTTTTTATATTATATTAAAAAATATATATATTTATTTATAAAACCAACTAAATATCTTTCTAAATTTTCGTTTTATAAATACTTAAACTTTTAGTGGGAAAATTTCGTCATTCTCCATCTAATTTTCTTTACTTTCTTCACTCTCCCGTAAAGAGATCTCCTTTGTGTCCCATCTCCCCGCAAATGAGAGTCATTAAATTCGTATAAATAATTTCGCAATGCACATTTGTTACATGGCTTAAGAACTTTTGACAGCAATTAGCAAATGATCGCAGCCCACAGCTGCTTTCTTTTCTTTTCTCTGCGTTTTTTAAGACGGGGTGGGATGCAATGGGATCGGATGATCTATGATCGAATTTCCGCGCATCTTGGGCGCCGTCGTCTTGGGACTTTTGCCAAAAAACAAACGCATTTTATCAACGCTTCATTTGCACACTTTTCACCCAAAAAAAGAAAAAGGCTGAATAAATGGGAAAAATGCTTTGTTTGTCTTGCGAAGAAAGGAAAAACAAACCCTCGACGTGAGCAAGTTTAGCAAGGGGTTTGCTGTGGTTGATTCACACACCCAAAAAATCTATTTTTTTGTGCACTTTTCGGCGCATTTGGTGTTTTTTTTGTCTACTTTTTTATAATTTCCAATGTAAGAAAAATCGTTTTTGTTGCGGCCTTTTGTGTGCGGCTTTTCAGCAGTTTTTCAGCGCATTTCCAGCGTCACTTTTCACCCGGGGGAAGCCGAAGCCGAAGCCGAAGCCCTTGGCAGCTCATTAAGCGAGCGCAGTTTAATTTGTCACGGCGGCTAAATCAATCTCGCCACCTCATTAACGGCAAACGAATGGATTAAGGGGGAATTTGGCATTTAGAGCGGGGTCTCGGATATACTATATACTATATAGAAATCGGTAAGAGCTCAAGTATGTGAAGGTTGCGGCAAGGCAAGCTCTCACTTGGTGAGTCAACAGCAAATATAGTTAGTACAATAGTTAAGCTGTGACTTGGCGAGATGACAGCTATGATAAGTGTTTTATTATAAATTATACTAATCCTCTAACTTGTAGTTATGTTAATAATGTTAATGATACAGGCACTAAGTAATTAGAAATACTTGCAGTTGGCAAAAGAGTGAAATATGTAAAGCTATTACCCCAGATTGGTTACCACAAATTTGCACTTGGGAATTTTAAGGCAAATGAAGCGGTAATAAGTGTAGTGAATGAAGTATACTTTGGAGTTCGGTATTTAAAACCACAATTTAAACTAATAATAATTATTTAATAACTGTAAATATATTTGAGTTTATTTCCTTATTAAAATGTATGAAAGAAATAATATTTTAAATTTTGTAAACCAAAATAAAAAAACATCTATGGCTTAAAAAGAGCCTGCATTTCGCTAACAATATAAATATAAATAAATGCACATTCGTAATGTTTAATTTACGTGGCATTTCGAATTAATCCCATTCGCCGAGTTAATCCCGTTGAAGAGCCGCCAACCCGGATCCAGTGACGACGACTGTGTGACTTCCTGTGATAAAAATACAACGAAAAAAATATTCAAACACTCGATAACGCGGAAACTGAGTCGCTGACAGCTTTGGCCGGCTTAGTTTCGTCCTGGATCGTTCGTCCGCTCCGAGATCCTTCGGCGTCCGGCCGCGTCACGTGCGTCCAATCAATGGACACACGTACGTATACGTACATATTTGCCATATAGAGCAGCGCCCGGGGCAGTGACGAGTTAAGTGCCCCGCGCCGCTTTTAATAGCACATAAATTAACATAAACGACGCCGGGCCTTTGTTTTGCCAATGACGTTGCACGGCCACCAACCCACTTTTTCCCTACTAATTCCGTCAGTCGGGCCAGGCGAATGGTGGTGGTGTGCTTCGGCACTAGTCTGCACCCACTGCGGTTTTTGTTTGCCCATCAGATAGAAATCTGCATTACCCGCGGGCCACCTCCTTCCTCCTCTCACTCTCACTCTCACCCCTGTCGCAGTGCGATGCACGGCTTAGCGCCGAAAGTTGCTTTCGTTACCCTCCGAAAGCGGAGCTGGCGGAGAGCGCGAGGAAGCATACAAAGAGGCCAAGGCGAGAGAGAAAAAAAGGAGAGCGGGAGGCAGACCTCGAGTGGGCTGCACAGTGGGTCGCGTGCAAGTATGGCGAGCTTGTGCTTTCTTATTTTTGTTAATTTGTTAAATTAACAAAACTTTTTTTTGTTCTGTCTGTATTTACTATTTTTATTAAAAATGAATTCACCGCTTTTTTCTATTATTTTATTTACAGAGTGGAATGATTTAAATATATGCATAAATATTTAAACAAACAAAAGTTCCTATATTTTTCATTAACTGAAATTCCAAATAAAAACTAATATATTGTATATTCTTATAGATATTCATTTTTTGACATTTTATTTTAATATATTGCATTACATTTCATACATAAATTAAATACCTTGTTTTTATGCGACCAAACTCTGATCTTGTACCACTGTGCCTTATCGCACCCAAAGCCGCATGTACTTAGCAAACGCGAAACGGGAACGAGTAAGCGAATAAAGCGAAAAAAATGAATAAATAAATAAAAGTGCTTTGGCTTCATTAGGCGATTAGCGCGACTCAAGGGGGAAGGAATGGTGATCCTGTTGGACCAGGACCCGGACCCGGCCGGTTTCGATTGCTGTTCCGATTTCGGACGAGCTCTGCTGCTCTGCTTTTTCGCTGCTTTGGCGCTGCTAATGCGCGCCTGCGCAGCAAGTCAAGTGCGAATCCTGTCAATCAGCGGGCATCGGGATGGATGGCAGCTCTGGCAAAAGGGGACCGTTAAAAAATATGTGTCGCACTGCCACGCCCCCTCCCCTCAGCCTCAGTGTGATATATTCCCGACTGACTGGCTGACTGGCTGTCTGGCTGACAAAGTGACAGGCAAATGTCAGCGATTTACAAAACGTTTAAGCTCGGAACGCCGCTTGTCCACTTCACTGCGCAGCAACAACAAATACGGGAAAGGGCAGCGGCAACGGCAGCGGCAACGGAGTAGCATTTTCCAGGACTTTCCCTTCACTCCGCACTCGACATATTTGTTTTTCATAAGCAACAGCCGCCGGAAAAAATGTAAATTTTCACCCAAATAGAAGAGGGAAGCAAGCAAACTGTGGCACGCGTGTAATCGCCCGGAAGCGTTTTTTCAAGTCCTCTCCTCTTCGTTTCTCATTTTTTATTGTTTGTCGCTTGTAAGCGTATGCGACGGCGTCGCGCACAAGTCACCCCCTTTTTGTGTGGAGCGCGTGCAACGAGCAACGTGCAACGTGCAACATTGCAACATCGCATCGCCTTGCGCCGCCTCGCAGATGCATTGTAACCATTCTTACAACGGGGTGGCACGTCCTGCCCCTGTCCCTGTCCCTGTCCAAAAAGCTTCCAGTGGCATCATTAGTTTTTGGGCTGCGAAATTTGCATGACTCTTTGACCTGCGGCAACACTGTGACGTTGCACGTCGCGGCACGTGGCATATGGCAGAAGGCAGTTGCACATCCAAATAGCATAAAGCATGTAGCATATAGCATAATGCACACACGCGGCAGCGACAGCGGCACTCGGCCAACTGTCACTCCGGCGGAACTGCGCCGTCATCCGCCGATCGCTCATTCCGCATTCTGCCCACTCATCGTTGCACTGCGAGAAATGAAGGGAAACTAGAGCACAAGTACAGTTGGCCTATAAAGCTATTTTCTTGGTTTTCGTATAAATATACCTTTCCAACTTAATGACATTAAATTCAGATAATTTCATTCATTCTAAATATATAAATAACACAGTTAACCCTTACAACATATATCCTGCACATTTATCAGTGTACTTTATTCGTAAATTTTGAGAAAATAAATAACTCCTTAAGGCACAAACATTATTTTTCTTTCAATTCGATTTAAATTAATTAAATTTCAAATTTAAGTACTTAAAACTATCTCCTTAATGCACAATATTGTTTTCCTTTCAAATTTAATTAAAATGCAAGCTAGTAATCCCCACAAATCCCAAGTAATTCAAGTTTCAAATACTTGCAAGGCTTAACCGCACGGAATGCAGCACCGTTTTATGTGCTTTGAAGCTAGCAGACTGTCTTTGTAGAAGGTGACATGGGGCAAGTTGAAGAATTGAGTATAATTTGTATTCTTCTTCGGTATAAAAATAAATAACGATACTAACGATGGTTCATCACTCTATATTTTACATTCACACCTTTAAATCATATTTATAAATATCTTTAGTGGGAAAATAGTACCTATTTTTATTAAATAAAATAAACCAAAGCATACATATGTGAAAAATATTCTAAAACCTTATAAAACCCTTTAAGAAATGCAAAAATATATATGAGGCAACATTAAATATACCTTCCACATATATTCTACCCTTCCAAACCCACCTAGCTACCTCTAAGTATTTATTTTGATACCTGACTGGCAACAAATCGAATCGATTAACACAAAAACATGCAAATTTTTTTGCGCCGTGCAGCGCCGTCCCGCACTCTTGACTTTCGCACTTTCCGGGCGGCGGCCACTTCATCGGATCGGGGTCGGATCGGGATGGATGCGATTCCTATTCCGATTCCGTTTCCGATGGCGATTGCGATCGCTAAGCTAATTAAGGGACTTGAAAAATTCATTTCGCTTTTTTTTTCTCCATTTAAATATAATTCGCCGGCGGCGACAGCAACACGCATGCGGCGTTGCAACAAAATGTTGCAACCCTTTCACTTCAGCATCAGTTTGGGTTTTTTTTTTTGTATTTGTCGCCGCTGTACGGATTGCAGTGGAAAATTTGTTTATCATTAACAGATTGCAGCAGCTCTCGGGGCTCGCGCTGGAAAATGAATTATAATTAGGAGAGGAGAGGAGAGCCACCCTTGCCGGGATGTCGGGATTTAAATATTAATGCCAGCGCGATGCCACACGCGGCGCGGCGAGCGGGGATTTCAATTTGGATGCCCATTGTTTGCATAATATTTGGCAATTATTGGGAACACACTCACTGACAGAGACACCGGACCGGGGAAGAGAGGCCTCCATCCGAGCGGAGTATCCTGCCAGGACACAAATGTGGCCTAAGCCGGCTTACCAGCTTTTGGCTGCAGCCTTCTCCCTTTTTTATTTTTCTTTTTTTTCTCCTCGCGACTTGCAGCTTGCCGCAGGAAGAAAGAAAGTTTCTTGCCCCGAGGCCAAGTGCGAAAACAATTTGATTCGCGAGTTAAGGACTCAGGCTCCGACTCCGTCTCCGCCGACTCCGCAAGAAGGTTTCCTCAAATCCTAAAAAGAATTTCGCCCGCGGCGTTGGCAGCCACGTCTTGTTTGTCAATCAAGGGATTCGCAAATAATAATAATGAAAATGAAAACCAGAACGCGAGACGAAGGATTCGCGAATGCCGATGCATCTGGCGAAATCTGGTCCTGCCCCCGAGCTCGGAATCCTTTTCAGCCGCAGCACTTCCTCCTTTTTGCGGCCAGCTGTTGATTAACTAAACTGCATAATGAAGGATCGCCGAAGGCAGGGACGAACTGTCAGAAATCGGGGTTTATTTTTGCACTTATACATGCGTTTGGGTTTAATTATATTAAGGATAAATACAAATTATATTTGCTTAAAAACTATGAGAGGCAAGATGTGTGGGTTTGATATTGAAAGGAAGTCGATAAATAAAGTAGAATATTTTAATTAATAAAGAATGTTCTTTGTGATATATTAAAACTATAAATATTTTATAAAGGGAATTATTCAAGCTTAAATTAAATGGTAAAAGGAAACATATCTTTGCCCCAGAATATATTTTTTAAAAAGTAAGTAAAGAACTAATAATCGCCTTAATTGCATATTTATCGACCACAGATTGTCGATTAATCAATGTTGGTTATTACCATTGCTAATATTGTTAGAAAATTAATGTTCTTTGTGATATATTAAAACTAGAAATATTTTATAATGGGAATTATTCAAGCTTAAATTAAATGGGTAAAAGGAAACATATCTTTGCCTCAGAATATATTCTTTAAGAAAGTACGAATAATCGCATTATGGCATATTTATCGATAAAAGATTGTTGATACATCAACGTTAATTATTGCCATTGCTAATATTGTTATGAAAAGTCCTTTAAATTCCTAGGAGATACTCTTTAAGATATTTTCGAAAGCTATAATAATCATCAAAAGCCTTTTCCTAACGAATCTTGAATATTTTCTTACCCCCAGTGGCAAGATCTCCTCCCAATATTCCATTTCCCAGTCTCCCGTAACCAGCAACCCTTTTCCCGTGCCCCGTCAGCTGTGACCAGTTTCCTCACCCGCCAAGAGAAGCCCCCATAACTGCTGCCCAGCCCATCCTGTCCTCACCGTCGCTTCTTTCTTGTTTTTATCACTTGTAAAAGCAATTAATTAAATTTTTATCGATTAACCAAGTGACACGCAGAGGCAGGAACCGAAGAAGAATGAAGCGGGGCCAAGAAATGCAAATGCAGAGGCAAAGGTAAACGAAAACGAAGGGTTAAGGGGCGTGACCCGAGCTGGCGACATTAGGAAATTGGTCTAACGATGCGGGTGAGCACAGCTGGCTGGAGATCCCAATCCCTCTCCCGATCCCGAACCCGATCCCATCCCAGCAAGTGCAGCCAGCGGGGAATACGGGGAAGCGCAGCCAGGAAATATGAACAATAAAAAATAATTCAATTATCTATCGGCATCGCACATCGCACAGTCTAAATGGTCTACAAATTAGGGACAAGCCCACAGGAATGTGCGATGCGATGACAGGTTGCAGGATCGCATCGGATCGGATCGGATGGGATCTGGAGGGATTAAGCGGGTTCCTTCCGTCTTTCTACCTTCCTGTCTTTCTGCCTTTCTGTCTCACTGCCTTTCTACCTTCTCCTGCAAACCTACATAACATATATCTGCTGTATCTCCCGTATCCTTTGGCAGCCATACCGCACTCAAATCGAATTACGGTGCCAAAAGCGTGTGCGAGGGCGTCAAAGTGTTAACAAGTGTCCTCCTGCTTCCCTCAGTGATGATCCTGGCTAAGGAAACTAGCTAGATTTTAGAAGTGGAAAATATATACTCTTCCTTATATCTTAAACAATTTTTCGCTTTGTCCTGGGCCTAAACCTTTGTATTATTAATAATTTATGATAATGTTTAACCAAACTAAAGCAACAAAAGAAGCTTATAATTTATAAAAACCCCTATTCACAGCATTACGCGGTTGAGTTACCTTAAGCTTTAAAACTGACAAACAAAAGCCTCCGAAGGGTAGGTATATTTTAAGAGTCCTTCCATTAAATCCCTGTATCATATTTATTAAGCCCTGCTAAAAGCAAAAAGGCTTAATTTAAATATCTGTAATAAGGAGATAAACTATAAACTATAGATATATATTTCAGAAAGCAGCCAACTCTGCATCTCTGCTGAGGCTGTGTTTCGCCTTTCTCTCCTTGTATCTTCGTATCCACGCGCTACCAGCTGTTGTATCTGTATCTGGTATCTGCCGGCTCATCGCGACGGGGGCGTTGTCTTGATCCTGGCTCGTACCTGTGTCCGCCGGCTATTCAACCTGTCTGTCTGCTTGTTGCCTTGTTTGTTTTGGTCGCCTGCAAAAGCAAAGCAAATCGGTTGGTCAAGCAACTGTGTAAATATATGCCCAGCCACAGGACACGAGCTAGGATATTGCCATAGACAAGGACCAGGTGACCGCAGATGTTCTCCCTTGAAACAAGGATTATGTCCTTGTTTTATATAATATTTTTACACGAGAAACAATCATTTTTGTTATTACGAAATATTATGAGAATATTTTTGAGTGTAAATATAGAAAATATCTATTAAGTAGAGGTTGATGGTAACTATGTTAATCGATTATAAATCGATTTTAAAAAAGCTTTGATTCTTTTGGAACTTAACTATACAATTTGCAATATTATAGGAATTTATAGACTGTGAATACTGAAAATATCTAAGATCTGTTGGATTATATAAAATACAGATTAAAAAATATTGATGTTAATCGATTAAAAATCGGTGTTTGCATACAGAAAAATATCAAAGTTTTCGATAATTTTGCAGTTCTTTTATAAAGTGTAAGCTTTTATATTAAATTAAGGCATCTTCCAATTAAAATATTTTAGAAAAGGTATATAGAAGAAATATAAATGGACTCCTTCAACTATCCTTAAATATCCCCACCAAAATCGATTTTTGGGTATAAAAATATCGAAAGTTTCGATTATTTTGCAGCTTTACTAAAATGCCCAATTTTTTAGTTAGAATATATAATAGAAATATAAAAAAAACTTCAACAACATCCTTTAATATCTCAACTCCTTTAATATCTCAATTTCCTTGTAAATTATAAAAGAAGGATATTTTCTTAAAAGAACCGTTTCCTCCCAAATCCCCATTCAGAAAAACTTTATTTTTGATTTCTTTGCATTTATTTTGAAATAAAAAAAATGGCTTATAGCTATATATAGTTGGCTTAATTTAGTAATAAATAATTGTTGTTAAAATTAAATAATGGAAAAAAAAGGTTGAGTACACAAAAACTACATAACAGCAGCGTCAAAAAAAAAGAGTGGAAATTAAATGCTAAAAATAAATAATTCGATTAACTAAAGGGATGGACTATTTACAGGATCGAGTCTAGGGTTTAGTCGGTGGCCTTAGGAACTAGTTAAGCGTCATAGTTAAGCGTTTTCCCCCCGTTTGTCAGCAGGCTTCTCCTTCTTCTTCTCCTTCTCTTCTTCCAGGACCTCTGCCTCCTAGACGTATATCGACGAGGGCAGGGCCAGTCCCACCTCGAAGTAGTTGCGCTCGTCGACCTTGAAGCGCTTGAGGGGCGACTCCTTCACCTCCTTGACGGCGCCACGGCTCCTCTTCAGACTCCTCACTGGTGTCTCCAGGCAGAAGGTGTTGTCCCCGACTGAGGCGACCTTTGGCGTGGGCAGCTGAACGAGCATCTGATGGGGGATCCTCACCAGCGGCGAGGCTGGTTCTGGCGTGGCCATGGCCAGTGGCATCATGGGCATCAGGCCAAAGCTTAGATCGCTGGCCGGATCATCGCCGGGGGCATAGGAGGGCGACAGGACCTCCGGCCGAGCACAGTCCGCGTCCAGCTGCTGCTTGACTAGGGTACGGCGGCGCAGATTGAAGGTGGAGCGGCAGCGGCGCGGCTTCTTCTTGGCGCTGCCATCCTTGGCCTTGCAGGCCGAGTCCAGGATGGCGTCTATGAGCCGGTCCAGCGTCTGGTCGCCCATCTGCGTGGAGGCGGGCTGCGGGGTGATGGGGCGGACGGGAGCCGGAGTGGGAGCTGGAGTGGGCGATGGAGTCGGAGCCTTAGCCGGCAGTGGTGTCTCCTCCATGGTGGCCAGCAGATCGGCGTCCAGCTTGCGCTTGGTCTCCCTCACCATGTAGCGTGGCTGTCCCAGGAAGGGATCCAGTGGCGCCAGTCCCCTTAGAGCCAGGTGCTGACCCGAGGGCAGAAGGAGCCCGTTGGGTGAGTAGTCCTCCGCGAAGCGTGGCAGGGTGGTGGCATACCTCACGCTCTGGACGCGCTCCGGCTGCTGATGGTGGTGCGCCTCCGGGGTGACATTCCGGATATCGCTGAGTGGGGCCAGGACCAAAGGACTGTTGCGCAGGCGCGCACCGGGCAGGGGAAGCCCCAGAGGAAGCGGCGTGGAGGTGTAGCCATTCCAGTCGGGCACGTTCTCCTTGTTGGCTATGGTGGCCCGGCGGTGGCGCCGCTGTCTCCTCCTCTGCCGCTGCTGGCCCTGCTCCTCCTGCTCCTGCTCCTGCTGCATCTCGTTCAGGCGCTGCGCCGAGGCTGTCCACTTGAGCATGGTGTGGATCGATGGTTACTCTCTCGGAAAAAAAAAGGGAATGTGGGCTGTGTGTGGACTCTGTGTCCGCTCTCGACGGCTCTGGCTGACAAACTGAAGCGGTCCGGGGCGGCGGCGGTGTTTTATAGCCAGGAGACACAGCCAGGAGCGAGGAGTCAGGAGCCAGGAGCAGGGGGTTGCCGAAGGTTGCCGATGGTTGCCGAAGGTATTGCCAGGAGTTAGGGGTTGTTGCGCAAGCGCAGCCCTCGGGGGCAGAAGGACACTCTCTGCTCTAGGTCTCTCTCTCCAGCTGGGAGAACTCTCTCTCGGAGGCTTCTTTCTCGGAGTTCTCTCTCTCTCCCAGAAGCATCTTTTAGTGGCAAGTATCTTCTACTTGAAAGTATCTTATAGTTCCCTAGCTTTTCTTTAGGGGAAAAAACCTTGAAATACTTATGAAGCTTATGAGATTTTCTTGGTGAAACAATATAATATTTAATTTGGAAGATAATTAAAGCTAGATATTAACTATTATAACTATAATTATTTATTTTTCTGCTTATAAAAAATATATTAGAATTATAAGTTTTATTTTTAATAAATAACTACTCCCTTCTTAGTATAAATTGACCGATTTTTAAGCAAATAATATTTATTTTTGAGGAAAATAAAAACTAGATCTTATCTATAAATAATTGTTATTAGAAACATCACTTTTTCTATATATTATTTGGTATTAAAAGTATATTTTAATAATATATATTAATATTAATAAATAATTACTCCCCTCTGCTTGTACAAAGTCACCGTGTTTGCAAGCAAATAATATTTAATTTTGAAGGAAATTAAAGCTAGATCTTGGCTATAATTAAATGGTTATAAAAATATTCCCTTTCTTGTAATTAAAACTGTAGTTTAATAAGACTCGTAAATTTGACAAATTTATGTAAGCCTTATTTAAATGTTTTAAAAGAATATCACTTTTCTGGCTTTTACTACTTTTGAAACCTACACTTTAATCATATTTATTATTATTAATAAATACCTACACCCTTCTTAGTATAAACGGACCCTTTTGTAAGCAAATAAAAATTATTTTTGAGGAAAATGAAACCTAGATATTGGCTATAATAAATTCTTATTAAAAATATAATATTTTCTATGTTAATATGGTTGAAAATATCACCTTTTCTACCGTAATCTGCTTTTTAAAACTATACTAAAATCATATTAATTATTATTGATAAATAACTACTTCCTTCTCTTAAAATCCTATCTCTTTTTACCAAGTTCTCATAACATTTTGATTTGTTGACCCTTCCCTGATCTTCATTTACCACAATTTGCACAGGGAATGTATTTTTTTTTCTGAATTTTGTCTAAAACCCATCCTTTCCCACAGTTTCCCCCGGCTCGGAGCCACTCATCCAGTGCACCAGCTCACGAGAATGACATCTAGATGTCTATCGGCCAGCGCCCGGCTTCCTTGCTTCCTTCCTCCCTCCCTCAAAGGAAGTCCGCTTCCTCGTTTATTCCCCTGCCTTTCCCCCTTTTCCCTCATTTGAATGCCGCAACAGGCTCTGGCCGCCGCACTTGCTGGCCAGGACGGGAGTTATTAACAACAAAAATAGAGGGGAAGCCCCGGGCTAATTAGCCAGGTTTGCTCACTTCCTGGCCGTATTAATTGCGGCTCTTTAGCAGCCACAAATGCAATTTATATTTAGTTTTTTTTTAATTGAAAACCTTCGCCACTTCCTTTCTGAGGCATTAGAAAAACGTTATGAAAGTCCTGTCCGAGCGTCAGTTGTGACTATTAAGCTAGAGGAAAAGTTTCTGTAGGCTCTAGAGTGTGATCATTATCGAGTTATCAGGTTTTATCTAACTTCCTTTCGGGAAATGCTAAATTGAAAAGTTGAAGGGGGGAAAACTCCCACGTTATCCCTTGGTATATCAGTTTAAAGTATGATTTTCCTTGCCACAAACTCTATTTAATTTATAGAAACTAAATAAATATTTATAAACTCAAGAGCAGCTTAAAAAATAATATAGAAATCTATATAAATATTTATAAATCCCTTTCAAGAGCTGCTTAAAAATTTGTTTAATATTCCACAATCTCAATTTAAAATATAAAGAAATATATATAAACATAAAGAGATCTACAAGGAGTCTAACTTAGAGATAGAAATCTATATAAATATTTATAAATCGCCTGCAAGAGCAGCTTAAAAATTTGTTTAATATTCCACAAACTCTATTTAAAATATAGAAATCTATACAAGTATAAAGAGATGTACAAGGAGTCTAACTTAGATCGATTTACCGCTGACAAGATCAAGGATAACTGCCCACAGATGTGTGTGAGAGGAGAGGTTATCCTTAGCCCCTTGACCAGCTGGGCAGCCGGTGAAGTGATCTGTCTCCCTCCCTGAGTGATCCGATCCGATCCTCAAGTGATGTACTAAGTGGTGTTCAAGTGACGGACTCGGATCACTCAGCCCCAGTTCCAGCCGGCGATCACTCAAAGTATCCGTGACCATCATCTCTCTGCGGTTATCTAGTGGATGATCTCTCGTCTAGGATCTGCTTTCCCTGCCCATCCTTCATCCTTCCTGCTTAATCTCTTCATTTGCGAAGCATCCTATATTTCGCACGTTATCCTTTCCGCTTTTATCCTTTCTTCCTTTTTTTTTTGCGGTGAAAGTTGTTTGGTTTTGTAGATCTTCTTCAAAGGCTGCAGGCTGCAAGGGGTTAGTTAATTGATTGCCTCGTTCCATTTCGATAAAGATTGCGAATTTTTCCTCAACTTTTCAACTCTTTTTGGCAACCCCTTTCTCTGGGTTTTTGCCCCTATTTCTCTGCCAGATCCTTTGGCATTGAGTTATCGCTGTTTACATAGCCGCACAAAAGGATTAAATGAGTTTTTGAGTTAGTTTCCTTGAAAAGAGAGAAAAAAAGGGTATATAGAGCGATTCCTTGTTGATTAATATGATTTAACGAGCATCCCGATTTGTCTTCGATAAATTACCATAATCCTCGCATTTTCTGCGGTTTACAAGGATGGCACACAAAAAATAACACACAAAAAACAAGAAGGAAAACACACATAAAACATGCAAGGCAAATGGGATAAGGAATGGCAGGAAAACCACTCAAATTCAATTTGAGTTTTCAGCGTTTTGTGTGCGACGATTTTACGCTTAATTAACGAGCTCTAGCCCGGTACAGGACCAAGGACCAAGGACCAGGGACCAAGGACCCTTGCCATGCAAATTGCCCGGCGCTGGCATTGTTTTTTACCCTCTCAGAGCGCGTCGCCAAGAGCCACTTGACTTTCACTCTCGCTCTCTCTCACTCCTGGAATTTCGATCAGTCCTAGAGATCCTGTCGATCCTGTCGATCTTTCCGATCCCGACTGCAGAGATTTGCATTGCCCAATGGCCTGTGGCTGAAAGGCGAGCTACTTTTTTGCAAATCTCGCGGGGAATGAGCGAGTTTTCTGGCTAGTTTTGAAAGGGTTTTGAACACTGTAAAATATAATTTTATTTAATTAAATTATTTGTGGGATTTAGAGGCTGTTTATCTGGGCATATTTTTTGAAACTTAAGCTCTTTATACAACTATTTTATATGTATAGTAATTTGTATTATTAAAAAAGGAAACGAAAAGGTAAGGAAATTTGTAAATAGCATGGTATTTATTTCTATAAAGTGTGTCTTGACTAAGTTTTATATTTTTAAAAGAGGAAACCTTAATCCTTTTTGTTATTTTTAAGATTTTATTATTTAAATATTTTCTTATATACTTATTTTATATATTAAGTGCGGTAAAATAATATTCTTATTTGTTTTTTAAGGATTTTATAACTTAATGTGGTTCTGAAATTTAACTTTAATATTTTTTAAAGAATGAATAGTATACCTATTTGTAATTAAAGAGATTCTAGCCCTTACAAAATATTGTATGTTTTAAATACATTTATGTATAAGAGCATTTACCTTCTAACAAGTGTGTCCGAATTAGGATATATTTTTAAAAAGAGGAGAAACTGTTTACCTTTTTATTATTTAAAAGAGTTCAGCCTTTAAATAGGTTTATTGTTGGTAATACATTTTTTGATAATTACATTTCCCACTAAATTAAATTCCCTCTGATTAAATTTGATATTATATAAGAGAGAAATATTATTCCTATTTTTTATCTAGAAGATTATAATGATCCAAAAATTCTTATTGTTGATTTTTCATTTTTTAGAATTTAAGAAGGTGATAAGAATTTCCTTTTAATTCCAAACACACATAATTAACTTGGCAAATTATTATTATATAGCCACTTGATCCTCTCTGATCCGATCTCTGCCCCTTTTCGCAGCCCTGTTCCCCTTTTGCATATGTGTTTTGTCCTTGTTCCATGCATGTATGCTTATCCTTAAACATTATAATGGACTCACTCTCTCGCCGGCACTCGCATGCAGATATAGGGCTGCTTTATGGCCGCGGCCTGTGATTAATGCCCCGATCCAGGCATTGTTTGCGGAATTTATCGATATTTGATTTCGGGATTCGAGAGAGAGAAATGCTTAAAGTGTATCAAATGTTTGTCGCGCGGCTTTGTTTGCGTTTTGCATAAACCAGAGGGGGAAAGGGGAAAGCGCTTTGCAAAAAAGGGAAATCGGAAAAGGGATAAAGGCGGGGAAAGTCGGCGACTTCATTAGCGAATTTTTTTACGGCTGCGGAACCCACAAGCCAAAGGCCATTAAATCATAAATGAAGCGAAAATGATTAATTGATGCCATCACTTTTTACGCTCTCATTAGAAATCCTTCCTTTCTATGTATAGTATAATATATTTTCGGTGAGTGCCATGAGTTGGCAGAAACATAAAGGATATCAGAGGCAGCAATGGCAAAATGGCAATAACGGGCCCCCTGGCAAATATCATGTTTATGCTCATAACTTTCCAACTCAAAAGTCGACCAACTGTCAACTGTCAAATACGAGACAATTTCGGAGAGATTCGCAAGGAACCTCAGAGCCTCAGAGGCAGACTCAGCCTCAGACTCAGATGTGACCCTGAAAAAATAATAATAATAATAAGAATGGGAAGGGAGGGAGGGCAAACTGGAACACACGGAGCCCAAAGGATGCGCCGAAGGAGAAGGAAACAATGGATGCCATAATGAAGAGCAGATACAGCTACAGCTACAGCCACAGCCACAGATACAGCTACAGATACAGATGCAGTCTGAGATACAGATACAAGGATGCGCGACGGGAGATGTCTGCAGCGTCCAACAAGCAGAAGTAAATTACAACAAAGGAGGCTGCAAAAAAAGGATGCGCCGCTCCCGACCGGGGAAGTGGATGAGGAAGTGGACTGAAATTATTGCAAATAATTTAGAGCAGAAATCGCATCCGCAAAAAAAATAAAAAGGGATCGCTGTCGGATCCCTTTTTCGTTTTCCATTTGCAAGGACCAGAGCCCCGAGCAATGCGAGCGCCTTCGAACATAAATTTGCAACAATTAAAAACAGAGTTAATTAAAATTTATGTGCGACACTTTTGCGCACTCGAAGGCTGGAAGGATCTCAAGCAAAGAAAGTCCTGAAGATCGGGCCCATCCTCGGCTGCCTAATTGCTGGGTGTGTCCTTCCGCATGGGAGGCAGCACTCACCATCTCAACAGGCCACTTAAAAAACAGGGAGAGCAAAAAAGGAGAAAGTCCTGTCCGAACACCAAAATGAAGATGTCTTTGGTTTGAAAAAAAAATAAATAAATGGGAGGAGGATGCGATGACCAACGAGAGCTGACCAACGGGATGACCAGGGGTTGACCTCATATATGCGGATTTTTTATGGGTTTCTAGGGGTTGCCCAAAGATTTTGGCACAAAAGTTTTAACGACTGGGAAAACATTTTTATAGATTCATAAATCTATAGTTGTTCGAAATTATTATTCTTTATTTATTATGGGATTATAGGAAAATGTTATAGGTATTTATTACTATCTTAATTTTATACTTATTAATTTTTGGGCAAGCCCTTATATATATTTCTTATTTAAGTATTATTTTAAATAATTTTCTAGGGTATAATATAATATTTAAAAAAATCCTTAAACAGGAAACAATTGCAACAAATAGAGAATATTAAAGGGCTTATTATTCATATAGTTTTAATATATATTGATTAAATTCTTTATGCTTTCTTTTGTTTAATATAACAAGGTCTTAAAAATATTTTAAAAAATAATTCGATTTTAAATATACTATAAAAAAATATCCCTTACTATATGCTCCCTAAAAAAATATAATGTAAATATTCCCCAGTTTCTCGGCTTAATTTATTGACTCTGACCCTGGTGGATCCTCACTCCCGCTGCTTTCAAATCCTTTGATGCCACAGCTCGAGAACCGCAATTGGCGCCTCCGATTTTATGATCCAACGGCGATCAATATATCCTTTTTTCGGGGCGCTCCCTGGGCGACAGGATCCGATTCAAATTGGGACATTTGCCAAAGACTCGAGCGCTCTCGACGTGGACAAAGGGCGGCCTGTCAGTTTTTGATGCGTGGCCGATCTCTGAGCAGATTTATTGGCCTCTGGCTTTGTTTTGGCTTGGGTCCTCGTCCTTGGTGAGTCCTGGGCCCACCCTCTCTCCTAGTCCTAGTCCCCCCCGTCCCTGTCACGTTCCACACGCTGTGCGGATCTAAGGAGCGTGAAAGTGCCGAACCCCGAGGACCAAAGTCCGGCAGCCGGACCTCAACAAAGGATCCGTCGTCCACTCACCGTCCTGCCAGGATGAGCCAATTTCAATTTTCAATTGCAATTTTTAAACCCAATTTCGGCTCGACTTCTTGCGCAAAAATTATCCAAGACGGCGACGTCTCTAAATTAGAGCAACTCTGGTGTTTCGGTGGTTGGACGCAGGACGAAGGACGAGGCAGCTGCCGATGGCTACCGGGATTAGAGCCGCTCGGACGTCTCGGCTATTATCCTTTTTGGCTATTCCTTTCCCAAAAAGAAAAGGAGAAAGGAAGTGGAAGTGGAAGTTCGGCCAGTAGCGGGGGTTCTAAGACTCCGATTCGATTCGATTTGATTTTGGAATTCGCTATTGATTGCAGTTACTTAATAATACTTTATAAAATCTGGCGGAACTTTCTTGTAATTTCTGGGAACCTTTAAAATATTTATTAATATATTTAAGCAACCTAAAACTTTCTTGTAATTTCTGGGAACTTTTAAAATATTTATTAATAGATTAAAGCAACCTAAAAATTATTGTAGAAAATAAATATAGAAAGAGAAGCACCTTTAAAGGAAGTACAAACGAGGATGAGGAGGCCTAGTCTTTGTGCTTAGCCAGCTATGACCCTGAGAAAAGAAAGGCGACCGCAATCATTACGATTGCGATTACTCCCCCGCTGGAGGAGTCACCCTCCCGCGGATCCTTTCGGTGTTTCCTTGGCCAGGTAATTGTCGGAAGTGCAACTACTTAGAGGCCCTGGACGCCGCGCTCGACTGACTTCCCTTTAGCGACTCCTTGAAGGCAGTCTTTAGGTTAATTGCTGCATTTAAGGGACACTCCGATATGGAACTCGAGATAAAAAGCCAAGAAAGGTAAAGACCAGGCTCTGGCAGATGGCCACGAAAGGAGATTATATTCCTTAAGGCGACTTACTCCAGATTTTGGGTTACGTAAGCCTGGTCAGAGTCTCCAACTCGAACCCTCAACCCTTTGTGCTCATAATTGAACTGTCTTTGTGTCCTGCTCCGGGATACCGGCATTCGGAACTTGGGACTGCGACTGGGTGTCAAAATATTTGATCCTTGGACCTATGCTAATGCCGGGACGGAACGGGACGGGACGGGAAACATGGATTTCCGTGTCCGTAAAATATGATTGCGCCTAATCCCTTTGTCAAGGCGATGACAAATAAATATTTCCACGATGTCATGTCAAAATATCATCGAAAGGATCGAAAGGATTCAGCCCGGCCTCGGCACGGTCACGGATTTTCATTATTCATTTTTCATCTCACCTCTGCTCGGTTCTACGGATTTTTTATGCAAATTTCTGCCCTGAGTCAGGGGGGGTAACACTGTGACTGTCAGGACTCCTCGTCCTGGCTGACGTTAAGTCCATTAAGGTGTTACATGGCAGCAACAATCTTGCCGGCGAGTAATTACAGGCTTGTTAGCTATGGTTGCAACAACATTGCTTTCTCCTTTCTCCATTCGCCTTTCTTCTGGGGGTGCGAGGTTTTTTTCCAGCCATCTTCGGTTACGTGGGAAATGTTTCCTTTTTTTTCTTCTTTATGAATTCCGATTTTTTACTCGAGCAGACATCATTTATGAGTGAGAGGGGCTCTGGCGGATCAGATCAGAGTGAAGATCGGTTGTCAATCAAGGTGTCTGTGCCTGGCATTGGTAATTTCCATATTCCATATTTTATGAACTGCTGGCATGTCCTGGCCAATTACCTGAGCAGGATGCGCGCCCCTCTCGTGACTCCTTGCTGCTGCTATTGTTATTGTTATTGAATAATTTGTATTTAATAAACTTTGCCATGGTCAGCGGGGAGGGAAAGTAACAGAGGCGGCAGCAGGGAACAGGGGAAAGAGTACCTAATCTCTTAGTTAGTAATATTTTAAATGTAATTCTGACAATTATTAACGGTCTAAAAAAAGCTAGAAATATCTTCAAATGCAAATTCTAAATATATATTTTAAAAGAAGCCTTAAAACTTGAAACTAAAACAGTTACTAAGTAGTATTATAGAAAAACATCGTTGAGAATCGATTTAAAATCGATACCTTGGATATTAACCCTGCTCTAATATAAACTGTAAGTATTTGCGGGGTTAATCGATTTAAAATTGATTTTTGCATACAATAAACATTGATAACTTTGATCTTAGCCCAACTCTAATAGAAACTGTAGGTATTTGGGAGGCTAATGAATTTAGAATAGATTTTGCATACAAAGACATCTATAATATCGATCTTATCCCGCCTCAAGTTGAAGCTCTAAATATTTGCGATGCTTATTGATTTAATATCGATTTTTGTCTACAAAAGACATCGATCATAACCCAGCTCTTATAGAAACTCCAAATATTTGCGATTACAACTCAATCATTGAATGAACTATAGCTGTCCATCAAGTACAGGCTCTAATAAAATTAGGTAAACATCCGTGACAAACTCACCCCTCCAGGTCCTTGTTGGACTTAGCTATGATACCACCCCCGGCCAGGATTGCATCCTCGCTGGACTCACTGGACGAAATTAAGAAATTACAATGCGGTGCATGTCCTCCAATTAAAATGCATCGAAAATAAAACACAAATAGTTGAGACAACTTGCACGCAGGACTAAGCAAATATCAATAAAAACGGAAAAGGACATCGGTTCGGTTCGGTTCGGTTCGGCTCGGATGGGATGAGATGATATGGTATGCGATGGGACAGTGTGGGATGATACGCTATCGAGGGGGCCATCTGTTCGTTGTGTGCTGGACAATTTAATGCAATTAGTGCGCGATACGCGATGGTCAGTGCAGGCTGTCTATCGGTATCGGTATCGGTTTTGGGCACATTCCCTATCGCTAATTACGTAATTACAGCTACGGCGGCATAGCGCGTGTCCTCTCAGGACTCAGGACTCGGGGGTGTTTGCCATAAGTACCTCTCCCAGGATAAGCACCCCCTACACTCCATTACGAAGGTGGCACATGTCATATGGCATTCCGATTCCGATTTCGATTCTCACTCGGCTGATTAATGATATTATGTAATCCCATTACCGGGTATGCCAGCCGCGGGGCAGTGAAAAAAAATGCAGAAGAATGCATTCAGCCGCAATAATCGCGAAAAGCGAAAATCGCTAGCAAAACATTAGCGGCTAATGCGACTTAGCCGTAAATGGGAGGAGGGCCAGCTTGGGAAATGGTTTTCCACCTCTGCGAAAATTGAAAAATGAAAAAATGGAAAACTGGAAAGCCAGCGGCTAATCGAAACCGAAACCAGACCAGGTCAGGCGCGGCCCGGCCCGAGGAGAACCTTCCTCAATGACGATGTGTTAATTTCATTTGATTGACATCTGTCCGAGGGCGAGATTCCCGTGGATTTGTCCTTAAAAAAAGGAAGTAGTTACCTCTCAAAGTCCCAAGTCCTGTCATGTAAATCGAAAATCTCAAGGATCCCTGGGCACATCCTAGACATCCTAGTTGTTGCGGCTGCCCGAGCATGACGCGACACATTTTCGGGCCCAAGACACAAGACAATGTCCCGATTGAGCTGTCAGCGGCGGCGGATGACGGGACACAAAGTCGGGGGGAATCGGAGATATCAGAACTTGAAACCGATACCGGAGCGGTTCAAGGACAGCGTTTAGGCAAGTCAATGTCAAAACTTTGCTCCGCTCCCAATGGCAGATGCAAACTTACAAATAAAAACAAGGTAGCAAGGATACAACGATACAAGGACACCAAAAAAAAGAGCAACAAAGGGTTGTAACTTAAGACAGTCGGGGCCATTCATGACGTTTAAATTTCGCAAATTGTCAGAAATTATTGCATTCGATATGCAGTGAGTTAGGGAAAATTGCAATTGCGCAAATCAAAATGAACATGATAATGAAAACGAAAATGAAAATGAAAATTGTGCAATGAAGCCGATGGGCATTTTGCATGCCCGAAAAGGAAATCGAACTCAACCCTTGAGGAGGTCCTTTAATCGCTCGGAAAATGCCCCTGCCTTGAGGAGTGTGTGAAAAATTGATAGACTTGTCAGTCGGTCGGGGTAGGAATCCGCATCCCTTTCGCCTGTCGCCTTTCGTCGTCCTGTCCTCCTTCTCATAAAGTTGCATAAATGTCAGGCGACTGTCACGACAACCTCTTGTAAACGCCCCATAATTTCTATTATTAATGGGTCCTCCTCCTGCCCATCATAATCGATGATATATCCAATATCCAGGCCCAATATCTGATGCCATCGATTGGCCGCGCTGAAAAGAGTTGAATTTATGGCAGGGAAAGAAGTAAAGGAGCTGAGATTTCGCCAACTAAGGTCTGTAGATTCCAGACGCCTGATAAACTCAAATTGATATTGATATTAAAAGTCTTTGTTTCCTTGTTAAATCTCAAAAGTTAAGGCTAGGTACTCGAAAGGAACTTATTTTAAATAAAAACATTTTCACACATATTAAGTTGGACAAAGGTATTTTTAATCTTCAAAAACCTTTTTTCTTGCCCATTTTATCTTTTTAAAAATATTATTTAGTCAATTTATATTACGAAATATATATATAATTTTGTTCTTAATTAATATTCAAAAATATTAAATTAATGAATGAGTATACAACAAATATTTATTTTATATTTTCTTAAAAATTAAAATATATCATATCATATTAATTTACTTTTATATTTCTTTGATCGACCTTACTTTCAATATAGAATTAAATATGTATTTAGTTTCCTTGTCTAAACTGAACATAAATTGAATATAATTGTTTAATTTGAAAATAAATAAATTAAGAAACATTTTTCCCTTTTATATTAATTATGTAATAAATAATTAATAATTCCAATTGGAAATAAGTTGGGAAGTATTACCATCGTAGCCAAGTCCCCGCCTGGTTTAAGCCTGTGATAGGTTAGAAACTTTGCTCTGAGCACAAAAAGGTTCAAAACTTGGAATACGGCAAGTAGCAGAGCAAAAAGGTTTGAAACTTTGGTGGGGGACCCCTCAGAGTTTCAAACCACTTTGCAATGAGCACAAAAAGGTTCAAAACTTGGAATATGGCAACTAGCAGAGCAAAAAGGTTTGAAACTTTGGTGGGGGACCCATCAGAGTTTCAAACCATTTAACTGCTTGCTCGCACAGCAAAGTTGTGAACCATTCCCTGGCGCCCTCTATGTTTGATTTCTTTGTTAAGCGCCCTCTATAGGAACTATCTTGAAACTTGGCTAAGCTGCTGCTAAACGAAAGGGAAAAGGTGCATACTTTTGGGGCTTCTAATCAAATATTTGTGCATCTTTTAGGCTGAATTAAGTGAGAGACGAAAATGAAAAAGTGTAGCATACTTTTAGGGTGGTTATAACGCGTACAGGATATGAAATACGAAGCTAATGGAAATTTCAGCTGGTAAATGCAGTGCCTAATCCTCTCCAGAAACTAGCCACTTTCAAGCGGCAGGGCCTGCTCCTCCACAGAAACTGGCCATTTACAGCCGGCAGGGCCTGATCCTGTCCAGGTACTGACCATTTACAGCCGGCAGAGACTGATCCTCTCCAGAAAATGGCCATTTACAGCCGGCAGGGACTGATCCTCTCCAGAAACTGGCCAATTACAGCCGGCAAAGCCTGGTCCTGTCCAGGAACTTACCGTTTACAGCCGGCAGGGCCTGATCCTGTCCAGGAACTGGGCATTTACAGCAGGCAGAGACTGATCCTCTCCAGAAACTGGGCATTTACAGCCGGCAGAGACTGATCTTCTCAAGAAACTGGCCATTTACAGCCGGCAGGGCCTGATCCTGTCCAAAAACTGGCAAAAACTACAACAACTAACTCAGGCAACAACAAGGGGCAAATATATGTCATTGTTGTTGCTGCTTTTGCTATGATTCTTACATTTTGTAGGCAAATTCAGCTCCTCTCAATCTTAAACTACCAGGCGAACATAAAAATCAGTAAGTAGCTCTGCGAATATTCCGAGACTCACAAATTTTGAGTTAAACTCAAAAAAACCATTACCTGGAGAGAAGCGCAGAATACTTTGAGTTAAACTCAAAACAGCCGCTATTTTGAGAATTCAGTAATGGCTCAGAGTTGCCTACTGATTTTTATGTTCGCCTGGTAGTTTAAAATAGAGAGAGCTGAATTTGCACACAAAAATCGGAGCAAAAATTACAACAACAAACTGAGGCAACAACAAATGTTGTTGCCTGACTTAGTTGTTGTAATTTTTGCCCCGATTTTCAAAATGTTATAGGCAAATTCAGCTGCTCTCAATTTTCAACTACCAGGCGAACATAAAAATCAGTAGGCTGTTTGCAAATATTCTGAAACTCTCAAACTTTGAGTTAAACTCAAAACAACCGTGACTTTAACTACTTTGAGTTAAACTAAAAAAAAACGCCGTTATGGGAATTTAGTGATGGGAGCAGAGCTGCTTGCTGATTTTTATGTTCGCCTGGTAGTTTAAAATTCGGAGCAGCTGAATCTGGCCATTTACAGCCGATAGGGCCTGATCCTTTCCAGAAAATGGGCATTTACAGTAGGCAGGGACTGATCCTCTCCAGAAACTGGCCATTTACAGCCGGCAGGGACTGATCCTCTCCAGAAACTGGCCTTTTATAGCCGGCAGAGACTGATCCTCTCCAGAAAATGGTAATTTCCAGCCGGCAGGGACTGATCCTCTCCAGACACTGGCCATTTACAGCCGGCAGGGACTGATCCTCTCCAGAAGTTGACCATTTACAGCCGGCAGAGACTGATCCTCTCCAGAAATTTGCCTTTTACAGCCGGCAGAGACTGATCCTCTCCAGAAACTGGTCATTTACAGCCGGCAGGGCCTGATCCTCTCCAGAAACTGGGCATTTACAGTCGGCAGAGACTAATCCTCTCCAGAAACTAGCCATTTACAGCCGGCAGAGACTGATCCTCTCCAGAATCTGGCCATTTACTGATGGCAAAGCCTGATCCTCTCCAGAAATTGGCCACTTTCAAGCGGCAGGGCCTGATCCGCCCCGTCTATCAGCATATCTTATCCAAAAACCAAGCGATTGCCAAATGACACATATTTCTCGATTCGCCATTAAAATCTTTATTAATTAATAGAAAAATATTGGAAAAAATCAGAAAAAATGTTTTACAAAATTGGAAAATTGTTAAAAATTGACAGCAAATTAATGCTTTTATATTTTTGAACTCAATGTGCAGATTTCTCAACACATCATTACCAAAATACAGAGAAACTCACTTTCAATTATTTTTTTTGTGGTTTTTATTTTTGTAATTTCGTACTTAAGGCTACTTAGGGCTAGGCAAAAAAATGTTCTTAAGCTTAAGAAGGGGCTGAGACTGATACAACTAGGGCTAGTGCTAGAGGCTAATCGATGCGGCGATGGATTAGTTAACTGGTGAGGTTGCGCGATGCACTTACTAATACTAATAATACATTTCACAAATATAACGTACACGAGACAAGGACTTGGAGTACTTAAATGCGAGGGTCTTCGGGATTCACAGATAAGCTGACCCAAAAAAAAAAAGAGAGGGGACTTGAGGAGAGTTCTGACGGAGATTTGCAGCCGAATCGAAGCCGAATCTTCGCGTTCAACGCAACAAGAGCAGCCGGACTGGGCCTCCCGCAGGATGCTGGAGCTGGAGCTGCATCCTAGGCCACCTTGGCGGTGAAGGCGGCCAGCTGTGCCTTCAAAGCGTCGATCTGGCAGAGCAGCTCGATGTTCTGGCGCTCGAGGTAGGCGGCCCTGATGGCGATCTCGTCCTCCTTGATGCGGCGACGGTCGCGGGACTTCTTGGCGGCGGCGTTGTTCTTGCGCCGCCTCTCGTAGTAGGCGGCATCCTTCACCTGGCCCATGCCCAGCGAGGAGGAGGAGGCGTTGGCAGCACTTCCCGAGCCGTTGGCATTGGAGGCGGAGGAGTTGGAGGTGGTGGAGGACTTGCCCTCGAAGTGGCCCGCCTGCGAGTCGCAGTCGCTGGACTCCTCGGCCGCCGCCCGATCCTCGCTCTCGCTGTTGTTGTTCGAGGAGCTGCCCTCGTTCACGGATCCGCTGCGGGAGTTGGTGCGCCGCATCTTCGGGTTGGTCACCGTGCGGGCGCCGCCATTGGAGCTGCGAATCTGCTCCAGCACCCGCTTGCGGTACTCGGTGTAGCGCTCCACCCGGGGATTGTCCAGCAGGACATCGGTGGCCGCAAAGTTGGCGGCAATGACCAGGGGATCCCGCGGGAAGGCCTTGAAGGGGCGCGTGCTCTTGCCCGGCTCACCCGCTTGCTGCTGATGGGCGCTGGAGGAGCTGGAGCTGGTGGGTGTGGTGGCTGGGACGATGGCAGCACTGGGCGGCGACTGGGGGTTCTCCAGGACATCGATCTGCATGGTGCTGGCATGGCTGGCATTGCTCGCCGGGCGCGGATTCGAGGCAGCAGCGGCGGCGGCGGCGGCAAAGGTCTGCAGCAGGCTGGCCGTGGGCGTGACCTTCAGGGGGGCAGGCTGCTCCTTGGCGGGCAGCGGCTGCTGCTGCTGCTGGTGCAGCTCCTGCTTGATGTTGCCATAGTAGAAGCCGGGATACAGGGAGGCCAGCTGCTGCTGCTGTTGCTGCTGCTGCTGCAGGTACACCAGGTTGGAGGTGGGCGAGGTCGAGGGTGAGCCACTGCCGTAGCTGTAGCTGGTCTGGTATGGGGAGGGGGTCTTCCGGGGCGTCTCCACGCTGTCGCAGCGCCTGGAGAGATCCAGCACCTCGGCGGGAGCTGGCTGCTCTCGCTGCTCCCGCTGCTGCTGCTGCTGCTGCTGGCTGAGAGCGGCTCCGAGCAACTGCTGCTGGTAGGCGTAGGCCGCATAGAGATCCATCTTGGGCAGGCCCACGGGCAGGCCCAGCTGGGCCTGGTGGTGGTGCAGGGGCTGGCCCAGGGACTGGTGGTGATGGTGCTGCTGCTGCTGCTGCGGGTGCTGCTGCTGGTGGTGCTGCTGGAACTGGTGGTGGTGCATCATGGGCTTGCGATCTAGAAGGAGAAAGAGGGATTCAGGGGTTAGATTTTTTGTATAAAATTAACTCATTTTAAATCCCAAGAAAGTTTATCTTGGTCTAAATTTTTATATATTTAGGAGTCTTATTTTAATTTTTACTTTATTAAGTTGGAAATTTAGGCAAGAAAAATATGAATTTAATGGCAAGAAATATCACTTTTTAAGTTCCAATATAAATCTTTAAAAACTATATAAATTTTAATTCATTTTGGGCTACATTTTTATATATTTTTGAAACTGATTATAATTTTAACTTTATTGAGTTGGAAATTAAGGCAACAAAAATATGAATTTGATGGCAAAAAATATCACTTTTTGAGTTACATTACAAATATTTAAATTTCTACTTTATTTAGGCAAAAAATATCACTTTTTGGATTCCAATCTTAATCTCATAATTTCAGTTTTTTTAATAAAATTTTTAGCTGAATTAACTATCAAGTTAACCCTTTTTCTTTCTGTGTAGCCTGAGAACTCACCAGTCTTGAGATCGAAGAACTGCCCGGCCATAAGTTTCTCGTGCATCAGCATGGTTTGGCTTCCTTTATCCTTTAGGTTTATGTTCGTAATTTTAATGATCTAACTGTGGATCTGATTCTCCGCTTCCGCTTCCGATGCTGATCCTGAACTGCTGTCTATATGCTTTCTATATATCTTCACGCTGACGATGTCGAACGCAAACTGATTTCCTGCTCGCCCACGCTCGGCTTTTATACGCTGCCCTTCGGTGGCTCGGCCTGCCTTCGGCTGCTGCGCAAATGGCGGACACGAAGGGCGAGCCGAAGCGGCACGAGCAGGTAGCCGAGCGGCGCAAAGGGGTGACTGGTCTGCCATCTCTTTCCCGCCGCCCTCAAAGGGTTTTACAAGGGTGGACGCTACGAACAGAGGCCTCAGGCCTGGCTTTTCGCATTTTTCGCGAAAATCTGCTTGAAAGGACCAAGTCCATTGTTGCCTCGCCATTTAGCGAAATTTCACAAACGAAAAGCAGGGAAAAAAATAAAAAGAAAGAGTTTTCGAACGGCTAGTTCCTTTTTTTTTATTCTATATTTTGAACAGTTTCCGCGAAAGGATGTGGTGTTTGTTTTTTGTCAAGGGTTATTGGGAGAGGCTCAATGAGGGAAAGTAGGGAAATTCATAGAGGTTTTCTATGAAAACTAAATGTAAATCAAGGTATATTTCGTATTTCTAAGACTTTACTTCAACTGAACTCTAGATAGGAAGCTTCAAGGAGCTTCGGAAATGGGTTATAGTACTTGAATTTATAGCCAAAAATAATTATTTAAAATTTAAATGTCAATAATTTCATCTTAATCTTATAATATAATAAATATATATCTAATATAATATTGTATAATACAATTTATGGGAGAAATTCCTGATATTCTTGGTTAGTTTAAGGTTTTTCTTCAATATTTTATCTTAATCTTATAATATATATAATATAAATCTAATAGTATATAATATAATAAATTTCATGGGAGAAATTCCTGTTATTCATGGTTAGTTTAAGGTCTTTCTTAAGTTTTTTTTATGAAGAAACTAAGAGAAGTAGAAGAAATCATATTCATTTGCAGGCAGAAGGTTCGTTATTTTTATTGTATTATTTTGTATATTTTATAATATTTATTAAATATTATCTAATTAATTCCGTAACTTCCGTATCATTTACATATTATTTCCCAATCCGTATTTAAATTCTCTTCCCATTTACTTGACTTTAACCCCCTCGATTCTCGAATATTTCTCATTAGGAGCAAATCATTTTTCTGGCTATATCAGCGGGGAGGCGAGTCCTGCCACAGAGAGAAGAGGAGGCGTTAGCAGAAGGATACGGAGACGGGGCACGGCTGGCCGATGATGGATGCTGACAATGCTGCGAAGGGTTGCGAATGCCTAAATCCGTTTGTTTTGCGTTGCGCCTTTGTCCAGGAAATCCTTCTGCTGACCAGAGCCCGCCAGCCTGCGAGCCTGCGCCTTTGCCTTTGCGAATTTGCCAATTTTCGGTGGACATCTTGCACAAAACGCATTTTGTGCGTGACAAATTATGGAAATTAGGCCGCGCATCCTTTCTGTTTCCCAGAAACCGTTGCCGGCCTTGGAGGACACTCTCCTCGTCTCTCTCGCGGATCCCCGCTTTCCATTCGATGTGATTCATGACGCCGCCACGGGCTGGGATCATTGCAACAAGTGTGGTGTCCGTTAGGTCTCCTGTTTGTCCACCCACTTGAGTATCCTTGAGGCCTTATCCTTTCCGCTGACTGCGCCTTGTTTAACTTGGAAAAAACTCAATGGCCAACGGAAGTGGCTTACTTAAGGGATCATGGGAACGGATCCTGGCACACAAATAAATGTATTTATATATAAATATGATTGGTAAACCCTATAAAGTGTATTCCTGTTAATTTTCCTCACCGATTCCCTTTCATTCATTCACTTTTTACAGCTCTCACTCTCCATTCAGTTCATTCGCAAATAAAAAGAGGGTTCCTCATCGATTCAGTAATCAGTAAAAAACCGCGAACTTATCTGCTAATCCACGCACTAATCCAACCGTAAAAATGGTGGATTAAACTAAAACTCCGCCACCCTTTGCCCGCCCAGCCCAGCGTCATTTAGGCCCGATGGCTTACCTGAGACGGGACAGGACACCCGAACCGAACCCAGGTCCTGCCCCGAGAGATGCCATAAAAAGTCGCGGCCAGAGTCGAAGCCAGAAAGAGTTGCCGATTTCCATGGTAAAAACCAGGTTCAGCGAAAAAACGCAGCCTCAACTTGGCCATAATGAGCGTTCGGGTCGAAAGATGCAATATTTGTGCAATCCTTTCGGTGGCCTTGAGCGCGTTTTTTACGGCCATTCGCTTTTTTAGGAGACCGAATTCAGGTAGAGCCGCCGAACGGGTTGCTATATAGCATAGATATTGCCTAAAAAACGGCGAGCGTTTTATTGCATAATGGAGGCGAGAGGCTTCGGGCGAAAACCTAGCATCCCGATTCCCAGAGGACAACCGCTGCTGTTTTTTAGGCTGGCCATAAAACTGACTCGAGAGTAAGGACCACGGAGCCTGAGGTCCTGTAAAAAAGGGTTCGCGAGGACACAAAGAAAATCAGCGACTAATTGACTGAAAGGGGTTTCGCCTTATATGGCCCACCTAGGAATATATATATATATAAACAAATAAATATAAAATAGAAAATATATCATAAAAAGGGTGAGGCTTCGCGGAATCGCCGTTAACTCCTTTCGCGGGCCTTTGTCTTAATGGGTTAACATTTCGAATGCATAATTTCAACGGTCTTTTTTTGTGTCAAGAAGAGTCACCATTTTGTTTCTGCGAAAATCGAATGAGAAAAGGGGTTGAGAAGGGAAATAAACCGAGTTTGGTGTTTGGCTAAAGTCATCCTTGGGTTATTATATAAATTCTAGAATTATGTATGATATTATTTTATATTTGTAAGACTGTTTTATTATTTTGCTTTGAGCTCACTTAAGATGCATTGAAATACATTTTACAGACACTTTCCATCTCCCAAGTTATATGTTTCATAGAAAAACTGAAATCTAATTAATATAATATGAAGTTAATAGAAATTAACTATTGGAACAATTATCTATAATCAAGTAAATCCTAAAACGTACAAAATAAAATTTGTTATATTTAAAATAAATTTAATAATACATTAAACTACGTTTAAGAAATAATTTCCATGTTCTAAATACCTTTGTTCATATTTTATGAATCTAAAATAAATTAAATATCTAAAAGAGTATCTACAATAAGGTAAGCTAAGTTTTAATTAGAGTTTTATATATTTAGAATACATTTTCATTGAGGAAAAGAGCTCTTGAAATGAGATTAGCCGCAAATGCTACTCGTATTATGAATATGATTAGGTTTTGGTACTCGGACCCTGGAAGGGATGCCTGGCTAAGCCCATCAGGCAATTCGGCTGAAGTGTCCCGACTCTGCCACAGCCTAATGAGGAAGTAAGTAGTCGTCAAGGAAGTGAGCGGGGATTACACGTGCTCCTCGGTCTCCGGGCTCCTCGCAGACAAAGGCTAAAAAGACTAACCAGGATCGGGGTTTAAGGATCTGCTGCTGTTGTTTGTTTTCATTTCACATTCTCCCTGCCATATGCAAAGTGCACACTTGCAGCGGATAATGGCCAAACAGTAGCCGTAGCCAGGAACAGGTATTAGCCACTTCCGCAAACGGAAGTGCACAGCAACAGCAGCAGCAAGAACTAAAAAGACCAAAAAGACACAAGTTAAGTACGAGAGGAGCGACGCACAATGGCGGCAGCTTCCGTCGTCAAATCCTTTGGCTAATTGTTATCCTATGGCCAAATCCCACAAAACCCAGCCCCGACCAGGGGCTGCTCAATTATGGCATCTCCTTAATTGAGACAGGATCCGGATCCAGGGATCTCTTCATTCATGGCCAGCAATCAGCGAAGCGTGCATATCTCCATCTCCATATCCTCGATCTCTTGATAATCAAGGATATTTTTGAGGTGCAGGCCAACCAGTATTGCATTACTATGCCAATTAGTGTGGTTTTGATTACGAATTGTAGAGTGAATGCAAGGTAAACAGCAAAGGACATTTGGCCAGGCTGCCAGCGGGATTAGTTCGTCTCGCGGACATTTCTTCTCTAATGGATAATGGTGAGTTTTACTGAAAGGAGTTGTTCACTTTTGTAAGGGAACCTAATGAGTTTACTGAAGAGCGAGGGAAATAAACAGGAGGGACTAAAGAGACAATGTGTTCATTCTAGTTACATTGTCTCTTTAGGGAAATGAACTCGTGAACGAAAGAAAAATATGAAAAAGAAATGAACATGTTCACTAAAGAGAAACAGTTAGTAAAGTGAATATGTTTCCTCTAGATAAAGAGTAAGTAAGATGAACATGTTCACTAAAGAGAGTATATAATTACAGACAATATATTATTCTTAACGTATTAATGTAAGTAAGCAAAATGAACACGTTCACTAAAGAGCGAGTGAAATGAACTCCTTAACATAATAATAATAATAATAGAGGAAACAAGTTAAGGGAGTATATTTCGAAAAGAGAACAAATTAGTAAGCACCCTAACTTAAAAACTTAAACTTAAAAGTATGCAAAATGAACATGTTCACTGAAGAGAAGTAGAAAATGAACAAGTAAAATGAACACCATCCCCTATATGTGTAAAAGAAGTCAATAAAATGAATGTGTTCACTAGATAATGAATAAACTAAATATGTTTATTAAAAAATATCTAAAATAAATATATATTCGCAAAAAAGAATGAGCACGTAAAATAAATATATTCACTACAGAGGAAGAGAAATTAACTTAAGAGAAGAAGTAAGTAAAATAAATACGTTCACCAAAGAGAAGGAGCAGAATAAAAGATCATATTCACGCAAGAGCAAGGGAAATTAAAATGTTTATTAGAGAGTAATTAAAAATAAGCTCACTAAAAAGGAGTAATTAAAATGGACAAATTCACTAGTGAATGAACGAAGCTTGTTCCCTTAAGTAAGCACTGATTATTCAGCATTATGTTAACAATATTAATTGCAAATATTTACATCTACTAGAGCGTCGCTGTGTCTGACCCAAACAAAGTTCCCCAGTCCCAAGATCATCTCCCACTATCATTTAAAAATAAATAATTACACTTACACTCCCCTGAATAATTACACTTAAAACAAACACAGATCCCTCTGTGTGCCCCGAATAAAGAGTTGTTTGTGGGGGCGTGGGAGATAAGGCCAGAGTTCAGGGCTCTGATCCAAGGTTAGGGTGATCGATTTGGACCTAGACCCCACACAACAATCGAATAATGCTCGTCAAATCGCCGCACAAAGACCTCAATGGCTGAGTGCCATTTAAATGGGCAAAACTAACTTGCTACTTCCTTACGCCATTCGCATTGTAACTGTTGTTTCAGGAGAGGATCCTGCGAGTCATGAGCGATGAGGAGTCCGACTCAGAAATAAGGATTGAGGAATGAGGGAATGAGGGGTGTGTCCTTGTCAACGCCCATCGCACACAAGACGTGGAAGAAGAAGGCCAGGCCAGGAAGGAAAGCAAGCCAAAGAAAAGCCACATTTCATGGCTGATCATGGAAACACTGCCAGAGACTGTAACTGTAACTGTGTGTGGGATATCAAGGCACTGGAAGAAAATATGATATTTACAGGGAGTGAAAGCATATTAAAAGAGGATCATGCGGAGAAAAAAAACATCACTTCTAGGGGTTACTTTTAAGTACTAGCTCAGAAAGGGTTTTTGTAGTTTCTTTAAATATTTTTTTTGAGGTTTAGTAATTTTTATTTGAGGATTATATATTATTATATTTAATTTAATGTTTATTTTATTTAATGTTTGTATATAAGGAAGTACTCCCAAGAGTTTTAGTTTTATTTTAATTAAAAGGGAACATTTCATAGCCAAAAACATGACTACTAGGGGTTACCTTTAAATACTAGACCAGAAAGGGTTTCGTAGTCTCTTTAAAAATGCTTAATCTCTTTAGTTAGTTTTATTTAATGTTTATAAATTATTTAATTTAATTTAAATTTAATTTTTTTAAATGTTTATATATTAAAGAGTACCCCCCAGAGTTTAGGGTTTATTTTTCTCTGTGTTTATCTATATAATTCCTATCTTTCTACACATATTGCGGGGTATTTGCCACCGTTGGAATCTTCATTTTGCATGCATCATTCGATTTGATGAACTGTCAACGTTTAGGCCATTGTCCTAGGTTCCCTCAGTGTCCCACACTCTCTCCTTCTCACTCTCTTCCTGTACAGTTATGTTGGAAATTTTGAAACATTTCTAATAACTCGGGAACGGAGGAACGGGATCGGGAGACAGCGACCCTCATTCCCAGTAATCCCCCTTCATTGCTCACTTAATTTTATGCATTTTACTGTTGATTAGCTGCCATCTTCCATTGTGAGGCGGGCGTGGAACCGTTAGATCTCGGGGAATCCCAGAGTTAATCAAAGTGATGGGCACAAACCCACATAAAAAGAGTTGCCAACCCCATCCACGCACGACTCAATCTATCAAGCGGCTCTTGAATTTTTCACACCTTTTGTGATCGGTGTCCTTTCTCTCGCATCCTTTCAGCACCTTTGTCTTATTGTTTCCGATTCCGGGGCAAAGCCGCCTACGAAACCCCGTTAGAATGGCTTCTCAGACCGCTACTCTACCGAGTACTCCACCTCCACCTCCAGAGCCTCGATCAACGGTTCATATTGTTGGGCCCAGGACAATAAGTGCTGTCAAAATGGCATTGCAGCGGTTTATGGACTCGTATCCCAGTAATTGTGTCAATTGTCAGTTCGCACCATCTCCCGATCAGCATATCCCTGCAGCAGGATCTCTCTCGGCCGGAACGGATGCTGTCCAGATACAATCGAAATAAAGGGAAACCCAGGCGTAGGCGTCCTAAGCCCCCTCGGTTCCGCCTAACTCTTTTTTTTTCCTATTCCGGGCCACCAGGAGTCACTCCTGGCCAGCTCGTAATATGAGCACTTAACCCGGCCAGGGCCACGCCCATTGTATCCGCTCTTCCGTTCCCGTTCGATCTCATCGAGATTTGCCTTTTGGCTTGCCAATTTCCGAGTCTCGTCTCCAGTTTTTTCACATGAAACTAAAAACGACAACGCTGAGAGCCGAGAAATCCATGAGATTAAACGGTCCTTAAGCGGTTTAAGCCTTTTGTGAGCCGAGTTTTGTAGGTGGCAAAAATGTGCCATTTGCCGTTTGTCATTTTCCATTTCCCACTTCCCATTTTTGCCTTTTGAGAGGCTATTGTCCTGCGTTTCCCGCAAAATTATGGTTTGGCCTCTCTCGCATATCATTTCATAATTTTCATTTTCATCTGCAAAAGTGCAGTTTTTTTTTTTTTTTGCTGGCTTCGTTCCGGGAAGGGAACTACACAAATATTTGGTGAAGCTCTCGGTCTTGATCCGACAGGTGACTAAGGCAGGTAACCACCTCGGAGTCTGCAGACTAAGCCTGACTATCTGGCGGCCTCAAGTTAATCTCGCATAATATTGCGTGGTCCGGGACGCGTAATCCGAGAGAGAGAAATCTCCGCGAGATCTGTAAGCCGACTGCGAGTGACTTCAACCTGGCTAACTGGCCAAGTTAAGCGAGATTTGGCCAGCTTGATTTCACAGAGCCAAGGTTAAAAGAGGATCAGGGTGATAAAAATGGCAGCTTGAGGATTTTGTTTAAACTTAAAAAGAACTTCCTCAGTCTTTTCTATCTCTCATGGCCAAAAAGAGAACCTAAATATTATGCTTTTATAGTTATGAATATAAAATATATTAATTATTTTATATATATCATAAAGGAATAAAAAAATTTCTAAATATTATTCATTTTTAGTTTATAATATAATTAATATATATTATATTCATAACTAAAAAGGAATAATATTTGGGAATAATATTTAAGAGTCACTGGTAATATCTCACAAGTATTTAAAATAAGAGTAAGCTTCCTTTTCAAAGCCTAAACCAAAAAAGGAAAGTTCCTGCTTTGTATCTCCAGGAGAACTGGAATATAAATTAAATATCTGTGATTTATTGAGGGGTTCTAGCTTGCCAATGTAAACATCTGTGACATATTATAATATCTTAAAATAGGATAGTAAATAATTTAAAATATTAACTTTTATTTATTTATTTTTATTTAAGTTAGGAATTGTGTATTTATTTTACAAAGCAAAATCATTAGATTAAAGTATTTTTGTATAAAAATTCCCACAAATGCCAATCATTTTGGTCGATTTTTTAAGTTCTTAAATTAATTATGCTTGCACATCTTCTATCGCGATATTATTATTGATATATATGTGCATATCTCTAAAAACTCTATGATCCAAGGCATACAATGTATGATATATGTTAATATTTGATATTGTTATGACACTTAAATCAGATGCATAAGAAAGCAGCGAGTTCCCTTAGATGCCTAAGAATTTGCATGGTGATAAAAACTACCATTAAATATTAAAATAATTATATTAAAATAATTTCTCTTATTATTATTAACATATATTCTGTTTAAAGAACTGAATAAAATAAGTTAATAATTGCCAGAGATTATACAACCATTGAAGGTACTTTAATCAACAGACAGTAGGCATTTTCTCTGTAGTTTGTGATCTTTTATCGCCACATTACGTGATATCCTCCATTGCCTGAGATTGCGCCATTTTGGGCTGCGATATAGTGGCATCATCCATGGATATATCGTAAACTCTCTACCGAAAACTCCGCCAAGGACTCGCAAGAAGGGAAGCGGAGCCGGAGCAGCAACCAATCAGAGGCTGAAGCCACAGCTGGAGTGGAGTGTGAGAAACCACCACCACCACCGACGGGGGAGACTTCATTTTGTGTGTGTTGTGTCTGTAAATCCTAAATGGGAAACTGGTTTTCGTGCAATGAATCCCCGGCAACTTCATTAAAGCCAGAGACAGAGTCGGGGGCTCCTATCACATATAGTGGGTGACGGGGCCCAGAGATGGGCTTAGGGAAAATGTGACAGCTGTGCCAGCTGACCCCGAGCCCATTGTCCGGCGAGGGAGAGTCTTGCATTTAATAAATAAATAGCAGGCGACAGACAGCATCATCGGGGGCACTTTCATTATCGCAAATGAAAGGGTTCTGGGTCTGGGTCTGGGTCTTGGATTCCCTTCGCTTTCGGGCGGTTGCTTAATGATAACAGAGACTGGACCCGGACGGGGATTGGGATGGGAATGAGTAGTGGGTTGATTACAAGTGGTTGCTCGGTGGGATTTTTGCGGTCACTTTTGGCAATTTCCTTCAACTGCTGTCTGTCTCAACCCTTCTTGGGTTTTATTTCTGGCCCAGCAGGGGTGGATTTCTGCTCCATTCATCAATTTGGCGCGTTGACACATTTATTGGGGTCCCCGGAATTAGGCCAAATATATCTCCTCCTCTCCTACTAAATCGATTCTGGCTCACCTGCCCCGACTCCTCCTCCATCTCGGGCCTTTGTCATCGATATACGTTTTTTTTCGAGAGGAAACCCGAGAGGGAGAGGCATCCATCTCAATATTATAAGATTATCTGGTCAGCCGACCTCGAATTTGTGGCCAGACAAGTGGAAGCGAAGGCAGATCACTTCCTGTCTTACCCTTCGATTATCTTTTTGTCAATATCGGGGCTCTGTTTGCCAAATAGAGATCAGTGGAGCGGAGAGGAAAGAGTTTTCTGCTGGGAACTGGGACTGACCCAAAGAGATCCCTTGGAAACAAAAGCAAGACTATATGATCTTCTATATATGGCGCACTTATTGTTTCGCCTGTCAGCGGAGGCCATTAGCCAGGGTTTTCCACTCACATATGCCACGCCATCTTAGACTCCTCGGGACTCCTTGGGACTCCTAATGATCCTCGGTTCCGGTTGATTTCTATGGGCTCCCTCTTGCATACAATTTGCCACAAGGAGTAAGGAGTTGCCGTGATTAATTAACTCGCATGGCATTTGGAAGGGAATTTGCATTTCCAACTCCATTACCAGCATCATTTCCCATTTCTCCGGCTCATGTTGCGTTTTTGTCCGGCGTGTAATTTGAGGCGCTCAATTTTTCGACGCATAATTAGGAGAGGCCTAAGGACTAAGGACTAACAGCCAGGGACCACTGGCTGTGGAATTGTTTCGGTACACGAGCCACACGACTAATTGTTCGCTGACAATGATTCAAGGGAACTGCTGCAGGAAAGTTCCCTCGGACTACCACGAATCCTAGCTTGATCCTTTCTCCGTGTGGAGTGTGGCAAACGAATCGATTTTGGGTTATGCTCGAACCGAGAGCCAGCAATTCAAATGCATTTTTGTGTGTTTTGTAGAGTCTAAAATTGGTAAAGTATATTATTTTCTAACGGCCTTAGCTGCACTCGAAGTTTTTATATTCCTGGCTTTACCACAGACCGAGTTAGTGGAGGTAACTTGGCCACCGGTGAGGTGATTAAATTGATTTTTGGTATACAGTATATTTAACTCTAACTCAAAGCCTTGCATAAAAGCAAACTAAGTTAGCTGTGACAGATCCCAAGTTACTTGAGGTAAGTTTCTTGCTAGTGTAGGGATTTACTTTAATTTTGGTATACGAAATATTTTACTCTAAATCAAGGTCCTATACAAAGACCTGCTGAGATTGCAGCTGCAGATCCTAAGGTACTTGAGGTAAGTTTTTTACTAGTGTGGGGATTTTTACTTATTTTGGTATATGGTATATTTTACCCTTAATCGGGACTCTATATCAAGTCCTGCTTAGCTGGCTGCCGCCAAACCCAAGTTACTTGAGGTAAGTTCTTACCTAGTGTAAGGATTTACATAATTTTTGGTATATGATATATTTTACCCTTAATCCAGGTCCCATACCAAGACCTGCTCAGCTAGCTCCAACAGATCCCGAGTTCCATGAGATACTTTTCCTATTACGAGTCGCATCGCTTTGAACTTGGGACCTAATATGTCCCCAGCTCGCCTTGGACCATATCCAAGGGCAGGATCGCTCCTCGCTTAAGGCATACACACGAGCCAACTCCCATTGTTGACTGCTGGCTCTCCTTGGTTAATTTATCAAAGATGCTAAAAGAGCCAACTCATGCTTAAGTGGAAGGCTGCCTAATGAGCAGTCAGCGTCCAGTGTCCAGTGTTCAGTGTCCAGTGTGGTCAGCAGCTGGAAAACGAACACATGTGGCTCGGGCCCATGTCCAGTGAAAGGATTCGAGTTTGGAATCAGGACTCTGCGTCAGGAATATGCGTCGCTAGAGCAGAGTAAACAAACGCCGCACATCCTCATTAATCTCGAGGGGGCGTCGCCGCTCGCGTGCGTCGGTCCTGAATGGGATCGGGCCTCGGGGATCTGAGATCGGGGATCGAGGTCCGGATCTAGAATGGGCACTGCTCTGACTCCTAATACACAACATATTGCAACTTTATGTCGGGGAAAAGGCCCTCAAAATCCAGTCTGGGCTTGACGTTGCGTTTTTGTTTTTCCAGCATGAATGGCCGGCGAAGGAGTTGGAAGTTCGGAACTCGGATCTCGGATCTGGGATCTGGGATCTCGGAGTCCAACGAAAATATAATAAGTGGGCACGTGTTCCTGCTCGGCATACAAACGATTTGTTATTCTATGACCAACAGGCCTTAGGGCCGGCGGAATCATCCACGTCTGCGGTTTGTTTTTACCCACAAATATTTGTTTTTATTTGCTTAAGCGCAAAATTTGTGTCGTCGTCTTCTAGGGAACCAGAGTCCGAGTCCGAGTCTGAGTTCCTGGCCAGGCGCCAATCAAGGACCGGACCTCTTAAGCCTTTACAGCTGCCCAGTGCCCCGAGAGGCTGTGACGCGTAGACCAAGTTACTTAAAATAGCCTCATGCTCAATGTTTTCACTGCGAACATCTAAGAAAAATAATAAATAATAGTTTGTACATCTATAACAGGGCCTCGACTGAGCGAAGTCAGACTGCCAGCAAGGGTCACTCGAGATTAGATGGGCTTGCTGGAGAGAACTCTCAGTCATTATTGAGTACCAAAATGCATTTAAAATATTTAATAGAGTTAGCTAGAACCCCTCAACTTTGAGTTTAAGTTATTCTTATTTTTTGTATTAGAGAATTTTATTGTTTGGTATTTTACTTTAAATTAAAGTCCTATACCAAGTCTTGCTTAGGTAGCTGCCGCTGAACTCAAGTTACTTAAGGTAAGTATTTTCCTTGTGAAGGCATATTTATAATTTTTGGTAAATGATATATTTTACTCTAAAGCGAGGCCCTATACCAAGTCTTTGTAAGGAAGCTGCCGCTGAACCCAAGTTACTTGAGGCAACTTTTTTTCTCGTGTAGGGATTTTTATAAATTTTGGTATATGATATATTATACTCTAAATTGAGGCCCTATACCAAGTCCTTGTAAGGAAGCTGCCGCTGAACTCAAGTTACTTGAGTCAACTTTTTTTCTAGTGTAGGGATTTTTATAATTTTTGGTATATGATATATTTTACTTTAAATTAAAGTCCTATACCAAGTCTTACTAAGTAAGCTGCCGCTGAACCCAAGTTACTTGAGCTAAGTTTTTTGTTAGCGAAGCTATTTCATTCATTTTTGGTATATGATATATTTTACTTTAAATCGAAGCCCTATACCAAGTCTTGATAAAGTAGCTGTAGCTGGACCCAAGTTACCTGAGCCAAGTTTTTTTTGTAGTTAAGCTATTTTTTTAATTTTTGGTATACTATATAATTACATTAAATCAAAGCCCTATACCATGTTTCGATAAGGTAGCTGCCGCTGAATCCAAGTTACTTGAGGTTAGATTATTGTTAGTGAAGCGATTTTTATAATTTTTGGTATATGACATATTTTACTCTGAATTTGGAGCCAAGTTGTGCCAAGGAACCTCCAGCAGATTCCAAGTTACTAGAGGCAAGTTCTATAATATTACAAGAATTTACATACATTTTTGTTAATACATTATATTCTACTATATTGCTATATATATATATTTCTCCCACTTGAGCTACTAGGCCTCTTTTTAATCCCTTGATTTCAAAATTGCACAAGCTAATTGATTGGCAAATGGAAAGATACATGGACACTGGCCCACTCTACTTAAGGAGGATGCCTCTGCGGGGCAGCGTCTCCGCTCATGGATTAGACTAATTTTTAAATGGAATTGCAATCCGCTCGGTTCACACATAGACCTGAGGAGAGCTGCTCTGGATTCGGGATTCTGTATGCTAAACTCTAAACTCAAAACCCACGCCGAGCTGTGGGCGTGTGCGTGCCACGGATTTCACACACCGAGAGCTGGGCTGAGATCGCTGAAGGAAGGATCCGAAGGAATGCTGCTGCTGCTGCATGACGAAAGGTAAATTTTGTAAACAATTGTGCTAATTAAGCCAGCCCAATAAAAGGCGGCTCAGAGAGGTCCGAGGGCCTGCGAGCGGCGGGATCCAGGCACTCGCACTTGAACCAAATCCGGTAGCTTAAACGAGTTAAAGGAACTTGAACGGAACTTAATCCCATAAATTTGGGAAAAATACAATTTTAATCAGGTTAATTCGTGCGTAGCGCAGCGCGACTGTTGCATGCTCCTGGGATCGGATCGGATCGGATCAGTGCGCGGCTCAGGTAGGAGCAGTGACCGGGTAACTGTAACTGTAACTGGGTCACATGGTTCACGTGAGCGAAAGGATTAGGCCGCCGGATCGCGGGGATTTAGCGCAAAAACAGAGAGGTGAGTCCCTGCCAAGCCCACCGCCCCTGCCTCCTGCGACACTTTAATTTAATCTCAGCTTACGCCCGAAGGATCTGCTCCAGGATCAGTCCAGTCCGCCAGATTAGGCCACTCTCTCACTCGCCTGCTCGTATATTGCCACATAATGCTCGGGAAACCGAAACAGGACTAGTTCGATTGCAAAGTTTCACGTAAATCCGTAAGATTAGATGGCTAGATCCGCAGATTCCCGGATTCCCTTGGCCCAATTGTTAGGTCAATTGCCAAATCACTTGAGCACTGAACTGGGAACTGGACCAAGTAGAGGTTTGCAGCTCCTAGGTAGCTGTTGGAAAGCCACTGGTCATGCCCACTAAAGCTAGCCAGTGCCTCCGATGATCTCATTCCCCTGATCACCATGCCCTGATCCCCAACGATCTGGGTTGATCCAAACGATCTGCGTTGACTTTCGACCCCATTTCTATATGTTTTCAGCGGTCTTTTAGGGATAAGATATAAACAAGCTATGGGAATGCAATTTAAATAAATTATAAAACCAGTAAAATATTTGTCTAGCTTTAAGGCAATTTTTTACAATTAAACTTTGGTAGGAATTTATGGATTTCTCAGGTATTCCAGAGCTCATAAAATTGCCAAAATAAATGATAAACTCAAACGGTATACCTTTTCTTAGTGCTATTTTTCAGGCCTTCAAATTGGCATAAGAATATTAAAGATATAAAAAAAATCTTTTTTTTCCAATTTTTCAAAAAAGTGTAAGGGGTAACATCACAAAAATAGCGAAAAACGAAAAAAAAATTTTTTTTCTGATTTTTAAAACTTTAAATGCAGAATTAATCTGCTCATCAAATTAAATATAGAAAATGTATCCCAAATCTAATCAGTTGAGAAATGTCTAAGTTAGGATCATTTGAGTTTTGGAAATCTGTTCAATACTCAATAGGTATAATTTAAAAAAATCTGTAATTTATGGGGTAATCTTTGATAAGGATTAAATATTCCAGGGAACTTAGATGCTAACAAAATATAGTTTATAGAATATTTAATATAATACAGAAGTAAATATTGATGGAAATGTAGGAGGTAACAAAAAATATAGTTTATAGCATATAGCTTTCCCCAACCTAAATACACGAGCTGGAGTATCTACCAAGACCTGTATTCTTCAGGAAACTCAATTATTATTCTTATAATTTTATAATTATTGAATATTCTTGACAGGAAATAAGTTATTTATAAGTATTACTCAAGATTTTAATATAAAAGATATGTAAATGTGGAAAAACCTTATGATATTGATTATCCGCCAGGTAACTTGGGATCTTCAATAGTTTGGAAATATTCTTAGAATTTATTTGATGCTTATTCTTAATAATAAATAAGATAAAATATACCCTCTTCTTCAGATACATTTATTAATTATTTAGATTTTTGTATTCACAAATCAAATAAATACTAAAAACATATTCAAGCATATAATAATAATAATACCCTTCAAATCTATCTAAAGAAGAGATATTTAGACTTAAAATAAAACAAATTCTAAACACATTTCCTCTTCCTCTCTTAGCAAGAGAAATATCTTGAAAAATATGAAAATATCCCTGCAAAATCATCCATATTTGATCCCGTGAATCTGAGGCTCAGCCACGTGCTGATCACGCGATCGCTGGAAAGGATTGCCAATCGATCGTGACGCCCCAAAAGGGACGGGATTAGGGCCGTGAGCAAACACATTTCGCCGATCACCGATCCCCGATCCCTGGCGAAATGTCAACACAGATCAAAGCGGGCTCTGAGGGCTCTGATCCTGGCGAATCAAAAGACAGATCCCGATCTCGCCTTGGGGGATGAAGTATAAATAAAACAAATAAAAGTCGCCGATCACGCGGGGATATGCGAATCCTGATTGACATTTTTTTCGCCTTCTCACCTGGCCCTGGCCCTGGCGATCGTGTGCCCTTTTCTCGCCTTGGATTGTGATTGGAGTGTGCTCTGCACGTGGCCCAGGACAAACACACACATACACATACAGAGAGAGCGAAGGACGATCGTCCTTTGTGCGGTTAGGCCCGCCCGTCGTTCCTAGCTCGTTCTTCTCGCCTTTTTTTGTCAGCTCCGATCTCCTTGGACTCTCGATCGATTACAGGGAAATTATGATGTTGCCGAAGGATAATCTATAATCTCGGCTGCAACAAGGGTTATGCATCATTATTTGGCCCACACTTGACATCTCGATTGTTGGCCAAGAAAGGCCACAAAGACAACAAGATGCCAATTAGGCCATTCTTTTTCTAAGGATCTGCGATCTGCGGATGATCTCAGTTCCCCGAGGACTTTAACACCATTTTTATTGGGAATCGAGCCTCGCCTCGGATTTGGCATCGATTCATCGCCATTTTCCTTTGGCATTACGAGATTCGCATCACGCAAGGGTTGCACAAGGGTTGAACGTTCCTCCTAACTCCGCCAGAGTCATCCCCGTTCCCGAATCCACCCCGGGTAACACGTGTCCATGATTAAATAAAATGTTTGGCAATTCGTCTGGTCAAGCGCTGACTTCAGACTGTAGTCTGCCTTCTGCCATAGCTTCCAGCATCCTCTCTTGCCTTCATTTAGTTCCCATTTCGGAGGCAGAAACTAAACGGGGAAGTGACAGCATCGATTGGACATGGGTCTCTCCTCTGGCGAAGAAGGGTGCCACAAACAGGAACAATTAAAGCCCTTTGGCCACAAAATTGACCATAGATTCACATATAGATATTAGATTGATTCAATCCTCGGCAGGGAAATACCCCGAGATGAGAGAGTCCAATTGTGGATGGCACAAAATACTTGGGAAAATCTGTACAGTCTGTACAAAAGTTAAAACAATTTTCTGGGCGAATATGGTATTTTTCATTACACAAACTTACACATAAAAGTGGTGACTGAAACAGAAATATAACAAAGACTTTACAGGATTTAACAAATATTGTATTTCTAAATTGGAAAAATATATTAAAGTTGTTCTCAATCAAGCGATTTCTGGTTTTAATAAATACATTGTACGATATTTAAATTATTTGTTTTTATCCTATTTAAATCCTCCACAATGACTGCAAGGAACAAGGGGATGTTTGGTATACAATTCTGTACAATAACAAACAAGCTAAAATCAGCTATTTAAATAAATTATAAAACCAGTAAAATATCTGCCTTGTTTTAAGCCACTTTGTAAGATTAAACTTTAATGAGAGGTTATGCATTTCTCTGGTATTCCAGAGCTCATAAAATGCTTAAAATAAATGGTAAACATGGTAACAAATGGTATGTATTTTCTTACTGCTATTTTTCATGGCTTTTAACTGGCATTAAAATATTAAAGATATAAAAAAATATTTTTTTCCCCAATTTTTCAAAAAACTGTAAGGGGTAACATCACAAAAAAAGCAAAAAATCGAGAAAAATTATTTTTTCTGATTTTTAAAACTTTTAATGCAGCATTAATTTGCGCATTAAATGTAGCATAGAAAATGTATCCCAGCCCTAATCTGTTGAGAAATAAGCAGGTTAGGAACATTTGAGTTTTGGAAAATCTTTTAAATACGCTCAATTTAGATAACATAAAAATATTTACCTTAGCACGATTCTTGTTAAGGATTTTAATTATTTATAAGGAATTAGGAGTGAAAATAAACAAAAATTGGTTGATTTAACATCTTATTATAAGCTTTTATTTATAATCTAGACTTCGCTTTTGATCATTTTTCCATCTATAGTTTAATGTGATTTTTTATACGAATTTATGGAATTCTCTGGTATTCCGGAGCTCATAAAATGGTCAAAATTAATGGTAAACACAAATGGCATGTATTTTCTAACTGCTATTTTTCAAGGCTTTTAATTAGCATATAAATATTAAAGATATAACAAAATTAATTTTTTTCAAATTTTTAAAAAAACTGTAAGGGGTAACATCACAAAAATAGCGAAAAATCGAGAAAATTTATTTTTTCTGTTTTTTGAAATTTTAAATGCAGAATTAATTTGCGCATTTAATGCAGCATAGAAAAAGTATCCCAGCCCTAATCTGTTAAGAAATACGCAAGTTGGTATCATTTGAGTTTTAGAAAATCTGTTAAATACGCTCAATTTGGATAACTTAAAAAATTACTTGGATTTTATTTATTTCTGAGAAATGAGGAGCGGAAATTAAAGTTAGATAAACCCCAAAGATATAACCGCTTGTTTTATTTATTTAACATCTTATTAAAAGCTCTATTTTATAATCTAGGCTTCACTTTTAATAACCTTTCCATCAATTATTATGATGTAATTTTTGATACGAATTTATGGAATTCTCCGGTATTCCAGAGCTCATAAAATTGTCAAAAGATATGGTAAGCACAAATGGTATGTATTTTCTAACTGCTATTTTTCAAGGCTTTTAATTAGCATATAAATATTAAAGATATAACAAAATTAATTTTTTTCCAATTTTTCCAAAAACTGTAAGGGGTAACATCACAAAAAATGCAAAAAATCGAAAACAAATTTTTTTCTGATTTTTAAAATTTTTAATGCAGCATTAATTTGCGCATAAAATCTAACATGGAAAGGGTAACCAAACCCAAATTGGTTGAGAAATAATAAAGTTAGGATTATTTAAATGTTTGAAAATCGAATAATAAAATAAACCAGTACAGATCTCTAGTAACCTCTTTTTATTTAATTCAAAAATATATTTATTCAAATACTCTTGTTAAAATCAATCTATTTATCAAGTTCTGACACTTCTCAGTTGCTTTTCTTGTTAAAAAAATCCTATTTCATGTTCGTAATGCCTTTAGAAACACATCTCAATTGTCCCCATAATTAAGCTGAAGAACTACGGATTCGAAACGGACAATTCGTTTGAGATAAAAACTTTTGACCGGCCGGCCGCAGCCCGGGATCGTTTCCCAGATGTTTTGCCAACTCATTTTTGGCCAAGCCACAGACGTGTGAACGCCGCAATGATTGTCCAGTTGCAGTGTCCTCCAAAGGAGTAGGAGTCATTTTTCATTTGCCAAATTTTACAGTTAATACGGAGGACAAAAGGCCAGGGATCGGCAGCGGCTAATATATTCTTCTGGTCTCTCTGCGATTCAACGGAAGTTGGCCAGCACCGATTATCGTATGTGTTTTCTTCTGGCCACCAGACAATGGCGTTTTTATTGATAAAAATTATGCACGCTCGGGGACAAGGAAGGCGAGGCCCGGCATGTTGGACAACTTGACTCAGCAGAAAAAAACATACAGCAAAGACAAAGGTCCTGCCTCTGACGCTGTCATAATGGCTCAATCAGGCAGCAGCAGGACCTGCAACTAACGGGATCTTCTCTGTTGACACAATGTCTGGTGGACAGAGGAGGAAGCGAGGACCGCTGTGGTCACCCATCGAAGGAGGCCTTCTTCATGGCGACAGGAGACGTCGGCTGACTTAAAACGCTTCCTTCGAGGTGTGTTTGGTTAACGGTTTTCGGTTCCTGCGACTGTGACAGAGTCCTGTGACTGTGCGGATGGGTTAACGGCGAATCATACCCCAGTCAGCCCAGAGAATTCACTTTGATTGGGACCGACATCCGTACAAATACGCAGAGTAATTCCTGACTAAGGATTGGCAGGCATTCTGTGTTAATTTAAAGATCCATTATTATTTCCCACGGAAATCTTTGAATTTATTTTAAAAAATTAATTAGAAATGTATTAGAGAATTTAAAACATAATATTCTAATATTCATATATTAAATGACAATTGAATGTCATTAATTACCAGAGAAATGCCTTTTCAAATGTCCTTTAAATAAAAAATACCCCAAAATTGTATTAAGAATAAATATAAATATTTCAAGACTTTAAGAAACAATATTTTGAAGACTACAATTAACGTTCAAGGATTGGCAGGCATTCTTCTATCAACTTGAAGGTCTTAACATTATTATTTCCCAAGGAAATTATTGAAATTTAATTAAAAATAATATTCTTGCATTTTATGTCATTATTTACTAGAGAAAAGTATTTAAAAATGTTATATTTAAAGCAAAAAACCTAAAATCAACTAAAGAATAAGTATAAATATTACAAGGCTGCAATAAACCATTTTTTAAAGGCTTTAATAAATGAAGTTTTTGTTAGTTTTTAGCTAGAACCTTTCGAAGGCTTTAATTAATGTTTCTCCTCTTAAAAAGAACACATTTCCATATTACACTCCCTTTTCCCATTTTCCAACGACTCAATTCTCTTGGCTAATTTTCGGCAATCACCGCAGGAGCTCCTCCACCAAAAGACAGCAACAGAAACTCCCAAAACTACTTGGATTTTCTATTGAATTTCTCAATTATGTGCAGCCAGATAGAGAGAGAGTGCCAAGTGTGGGCGTCGCCCGTCTGCGCCCATTTCAACTAACGATTATTTGGCAGAAAATTTGGCAATTCCCTTAAAAAGCAAGAAAACAAGATTCGGGCAAAAGGATTTAGCCAGCTAAAGCGTAAAAATAACGTTAAAACCTTTTTCCAACATCCCAACATCCCAGCCTAGGTAGAAGTGACGTGACGCTGGCCCTGTTGACTTAAGATTACGAGAGGATCTCCTTGGTGCCCGACCCTGTTCACTTGTCGCTGCTTACACCACCTTAAGCCGGGCTGAGCTGCATAATTTTCCGTAAAAAATAAACAATAATAACCAACCTTGTGTGTAGTTTGTTGTTATGCGTTTACTGTGTTGTGTGTCTGGTACAATGTGACTTAGAATGGAGTGGCTAACTACTGCGTCTTCTTGATGACGTGCGCCAAGTCGTAGACTCCACGCACCGCCTTCAGCTTCACGCCGGGCACATCCTGCAGCCTTCCCACGCGGCACAGGACGATGTTGTGCTCCTGCAGATTGTGCCCGATGCCGGGTATATAAGCCACCATCTCCTTGCCGGTGGAGAGGCGCACCAGCACGCACTTTCGGTTGGCCGAATTGGGTTTCTTTGGCTTCTTGATCAGGGTCTTGAGGACAACGCCCTTGGCAAAGGGTTTGCCATCTAGGGGCTTGCGTGGAGGACGCGTCTTGATGTGGGGGCCGGTGCGGTGCATCTGCTGCAGGGAGGCCATGCCACGCAAGGCGGTCTCATAGCTGCTTTGGAGGGCTGCAAGGAATAGGGAGGAGATTAGGATGGAATTCTTGTAAAGAAAATCCAGAGAGAGCACAGCTTGTGATAACTATGTATTAACTAAATAAAAGCTTGTCTTCATTCCAGAGTCTTCTCTTTTGATAACTTTACCGTCTGTAGTTTATGGTGAGATCTTTGATGAGAATTTATGGGTTTATCCTTTATTTTAGGGCTCATAAAATGGTTAAGGCAAAGGGACTTTATTTAATTCAAAGAAAAGCGGAGCTAATATCAAAAATACTTTCAACTTATAGCAGCCATGGGCTTGCTAAAAAAGATCGGAGCATCGAAAGTGCATTCCAGAACGAGAATAAGCTAAGCATGGAAAGTACTTTCCAGAACGGGAAAGTCGTTGAGCCTGGAAAGTGCTTTTCGCAGAATTTATGGATTTATCCAATATTTCAGAGCTCACAATACGGTTGATTTCATGTACTTTAAAGAAAAGCTGAGTAAATATCAAAAAAACTATCAAATAAAATCGGAGCATGGAAAGTGCTTTCCAGAATGGGAATAAGTTTGGAAAAACGCATTCCAGAATGGAAAGTCGTTGGACCTGGAAAGTGCATTCCACAGCCAAAATGGGGTAATATCTAAGACATGTTGCGATCACAAAAACAAACCCCTTGCCTTCCTATTTTGTTCCATTTTGAGGAATATATGAAGGCTGCCAATCAAGCGCCGATGATCTATCTAGCCGGAACGACACACAACTGTACCCCTGGAATCGGGGACAAAAAGTGGACAAAAGGGTCAACAGCGCAGCAGAGGAGGGACAGTTGGTCAGTGATTGACAATGCCTGGTACGGCTGCCACTGCTGCGTCCTTTGTTGTGGCTAATCCCTGTGAAAATCGGCAATTGCTTGCTCGCACAGATTCGGCTCTATTCTGCTTTTCTATTTTCCTGCGGAATCCACAATAATTGCGGCCAAATGACGCGCAGGCGGCGATCGATCCAACCAAGCCTTTACCGTTGCCATTCCCATTCCCATTCCAGTGTCCAAACAGAAATTTTAATTGCAAATGCCACACACACACACCCACGCAGGTAATGATTTCCATGCGCAGGATTATACATATGCAAAAAAGGAGCGGACCAGCGGACAAGCGGACAGGGAACAATGGGCCGATATCCACACCTGCGACCTTTTTTGCGGTTGCTTGTGCGTTTTTGTGCGCCCATTGTTGATCAGCGCTTTTAGCCCCTTTCGGAGTGACAGGTTTCTATTTTTCAATTATTTTTTTCAATTAAAAGCGGAGCCATTGGAATGTTCATGTGAAAGTCGAAAGGAAAATATTCGCAGGCGGCCAGAAGTGAGCCGGCCACGCGCACTGGAAAATCAACAGTGCCGGGAATAATGGGAATCGAGGGGAAAGCGGGGGGCCGATCGATCTCGCTGCGGTGTGAAAAAGGGTTGGAAAAATCCGCAAAGTCATGAACCTCAGAGACTAGAAACCAAAACAATTGTAAATGTCTGTAAATCTTGCAATTAGAACTCACCCAGCGTCGTCAATTGTTTCGTAATGCCGAAAGTTTGCCGCAAGAAGTTCATTCTGTAGCCGTTCTCCCGGTGTCTTGTCCAAATTCAATGCTGCCTCCAGATTCCTTAGCCTTAGTAGCGTCCTTTCAAGCTATTTGTAGCTGGTATGTTGGGCTTTTTGTGTTATAAAAGCCTAGGAATAATAACAATAATAAAGAAACTTGGGGCCAAATGAGGTTTTGTAAGCAGTATGACCAGTTTGCTTAAGCCCTGAACTTTGGCAGCGAGGTTCGGGGTAATTCAAAGACACAGGTCTGGCCACACTGATTTGCTTGCTGAATTCAATTCAGCTGAATCGAAGCTAGCTGGTCACATTCAGGGCGCACTTTTTGAATGAAACTGCAGTTAATCATAATTTAAACCAAAAATCAAAGGAAAATCAATAAAACTTTAATTATTTCTTGTAAATAAAACAACAACTTTTATCAATTTTAACAGATTCCTCTATTTTATTCGAAATTCCGCTTTTAATGGGCTTAAACCTAGTTTAGGATGCGCTTTCGGGTCCTCGTGTCTCGCGCGGGCGGTGTGAATACAGTGTGGGGCGTGTTGTTAGTCACAAATACGCAGGAAATACGCAGCGAGTTAATGTTAGATAGTCGGTTTGCCTTACGAGCTAAGTTAGCCTAGGGTTTCTAGGAGAGTCTGTGCTTAGCCTAACTAATTGAACTAATCAATTCGAGTCGTTTGCTGCAATAAATAATTAATAGCTACTTAGGCTAGGCTACATTACACAAAAAAAAGAGAGAGGATACCAAATAATAACTCTACTGACTATCAGGCCGGGTTTCCGAGTTCTCCTCTCCACTCAAGTGGGTTAATCCTGCTTAAACCCGAAAATAATTCCACTCCACTTAAAATTTTTGGTTGATTTTTGACTTAATAACTACTCTCATACTCTGAATTGTTTATAAATAAATTCCTAAACTTGTTTAGCTGAGCTGGGTTTGCTTTTTGCGTTAGTTAGTGCCTGATCCCCCGGCCTGTCCTACGAATATCCATAATAATACACGAAGTAATCCTAGTTGAAGCTCTGTCTCTGTCTAGGGATGCTCCTCCTGGCAGGAAGGCTCCTCCTCCTCACACCTCAATACTGTTGAGACTGCCCGAGGAGATGTTGTCCGTGTGGCTGCCCAGTCGCGTCCGCTTGATCATCGCCCGGCTGGGCATCGGCGAGCGCTGGACCCGCGGGCTGCCCGGCACTATGGGTATGCCCACGTGGCCCGGGTGCTGCTGCTGCTGCTGGTGGTGGTGCAGGTGCTGGTGCAGGTGCTGGTGGTGCGGCGGCAGGTTGTTGTTGTTGTTGTTGTGATGGCTCAGATTCAGGTTGCTGTGGCTATTGTGCTGGCTGCCCGAAGTGCGTCGCTGCCGGCGCAGCGAGGGTATCCGCGAGGGCGTGGGTGTGCCCCCATCCTCCACATGGTAGCCGGGATGGTGCTGCTGCTGCTGCTGCTGCTGGAGGTTCCTCACACTGCGCTCCATCATGGGCGAGGGCTGGTGGCCACCATGGACATGCGGGGGCGCCGCCTGCTGGTAGTAGGCCGAGTGCGGAGGCACTGGCGGCGGCTGCTGGTAGTCCAGGCGCTTGTGGAGGAGGGTGGGTGTGCCCGGCGGATGGTAGGGCTGGGCATGGTGCAGGCCATTGCTCTGTGGAGGCAAAGGGTTGAGAGAGGATAAGTAAAGGTGAGCTGGCCTGGCTTTTCCATGGGTGAATCTGCATGATTGATGGGATGGGGGGGTGGACAAAACAATCTTGGCTGGGGGGTTGGCTTGCCCTGGTTACGGTTGACAGGCGGTGTCCCAGATAATAGCAAGTATTATCTATGATCTGGGACCCCGGAACTGTGCTGGCTGGCTTACTTGGCCAGCTTGGGGAGCTGGTTTCTTGGGCAGCGGCGGCAGCGGCTTGCTGGGCGCCTCCAGGACGACCGGACCCTCGTCGCAGGCCTCGAGGGTTTCGCAGGAGGATGAGGCGGCCGCCGGTCGAGGGCCATCATCCTCCTCCGACTCTTCCTGCTCCTCTTCCGCGTGCTGCTCCTTTTCCAGCTCTGACTGCTGCTGCTCCTGCTGCTGCTCCCTTTCCCGTTCCCGTTCCCGCTCCTGCCTGGTTATCCCATTGCAGTTGCCGTTCGCCAGCGGCGGCAGGAAACGCAGCTCCATCACGTTGCGGTTCTATGGAACAGTGGACGCTCTCAGTGGATGCATCGCATCGGCACAGTGGCAAGCGAAAGAGACAGAGACAGCGAAACAGAAAGAGACAGAGCGAGAGAGGGCAAGCGGGACAGAGACAGAGGCGGAGGCGGAGTCGGAGAGAGACAACATACGAAGGGGGGGGTGATAATAATTTTGACCAACCAACCAGCGAAAGTTTTGCGTGTGGATGAAGCTGTGAGAAAGTGAGACTCGAACGAGGACTCGGCTGGATGCTCACCTTGTCGGAGGCCGCCTCCTGGGCCAGCGGATTGGGCGTGATGTTCATGCGGGGAATCACTCCGTTCAAGCGACGCACGTCGCCGCTCTTGTGGTGACCGCCCACGCCCACGCCCAGCACGGCGGAGGTCACAAAGTCCGCTTGGATGTGCTCCAATTGCGGCTTGTTCTCGTCTGTAATAAGGAAAGGGATGTTAGTAAGAGCTTGGAGCTCCTTGCTGGCAAGGACCTACCTTCTGGCTGGGAGTTATCGCGCCGCCTGAGGCACAGGCAGGCCCACACGATGGCTATGAGAAGGAGAAGGGCTCCGCCGGAGGCCCCCAGGATCACTGGATAAATAGAGTTCTGCTGCTGGCCACCAGCGGCTGTCTTATTGGCGGGCACAGGTGTCCTGGGCGACTGCGAGGATGCAGGATCGTTCAATTCTGCAAAGGGGGAAACATTTTAGGATATATTTTACCTTATATAAAGGCCAAACTCACTTCTGGTGCGCGCCTGCCGGATGGCACTGAACTCGGAGGCGGCATCGGCATTAAAAGACTGCAGCTTGAACTCGTAGGCAGTGCCCGGTCGCAGCTGGTCGATCCTGAAGCTTCTGCTGTCGCCTCCATCCACGGTGGACTTCAGGTACTCCCCCGCCGACTCCACGGGCCTGTAGTAAGCATAGTAGCCATCGATCTCCTGGTTATTAGCCGCCCCTGCAGCCAGGGACCAGTGCAGCTGGACAGCCGACTCCGAGACGGACTCCACGTCGTGCAGTTCGGGGATGGGAAGATTCGACTTGGCATTGCCCGCCGCCAGCAGGAGGAACTTGAGCGAGGCGTTGCCCTCCTTGTTGTCGTTGTTCGAGTAGACCGCCACCAGCCGGAAGCGGTAGTACTTCCCAGGCACCAGGCCCGTCACCGACGAGGTGAAGTTCTTCGGCGCATTGCCCATCTCGTGCTGGTCCCGATCCCGCTCCCGCTCTCGATCCCGGTTGCGCTCGCGTCCCCGCTGCCGCCAGTGGCCCCCGTTGCCGTAGGGTATGTTCTCGCTGGTCGTCTGCCAGCCCTCGCGGCGGGACTTGCCGTCGCCGAGGTTGCGGTACTGCACCTTGAAGAAGGTGATCGGGAGGCCGAGGTTCTGTGGCACGCTCCAGCGCAGCATCACCGCCTCGTCCGACAGCCGGGTCACGTTCGGGCGGGATGGGGGCACCATGTTAGCTGCAATGTAAATAAAATTCTTAATTAAAATCTAAACAGTAAATTATTTAAATATTGCGCCAAAAAGCCAGAGTGCCCAGATGTCACCCGCAACTGGTCTCTCTCAAATCGCTGGGGTTGCCAGATTTCACGAAAGTGTGACCAGCCTGCACAAATGGCAGGCAGCAAAAAATCTCAAGCAAAGCGACTCGCCGCCATTTTGCACTCACTCAGTTGCGGTCACACTCGGCGCTTCGTCGCGTTTTGAGCCAAATTTTTTTTGTTGTATTCGAGTGAGTGAACAAAACAGCACAGCTAAGCAAGAGCGGCAGCGCGAAATGTGTGTGTGTTAGCCAATTAAGCGGCGATTCGCGGTCGCCCGTGCGAGGCATCAATTGATATATACAACGGAATCCGAAATCGAATCAAGTGCAATAGGTGGCCGTATGCCAGCAGCAGCAGCAGCCGCGGCGCAGCGAGAGGGAAGCAGCAGCAGCGACAAAAAAGACTCACACTGACGCACACCAACGCACGGGCGCGCGCGCGTGTGCGTCTGTGTGTGTGAGTGTAGTGGCGTGTGTGTATACGTGAAACGAGTGCAATAGCGCCTTTCGAACTCCGAATTCGAGTCCGAAAACGAGGCCGAACTCAAAACAAACTCAAATGTCGGCTCAAGGCGACGGCAGTGGTGGCGGGGGCAGCGCCCCCCCAACGGGCGGTGGTGGCGCCAGCGGTAATTCCTCTGCCGAAGGTGGCAGCGCGGGAGCGGGTGTAGCCAGTGGCCAGGCCAGCGTTGTGGTCAGCAACGGTGGCGGGAACGGCGGCGGCGGAGGGAGCGGCGGCGGAGGAGCCAACAACAAGAGCCAACTGCCGCTGACGCCCCGCTTCACCGCCGAGGAGAAGGAGGTGCTCTACACGCTGTTCCACCTGCACGAGGAGGTCATCGACATCAAGCACCGGAAGAAGCAGCGCAACAAGTACTCCGTCCGGGAAACCTGGGACAAGATCGTCCGCGACTTCAACTCGCATCCGCATGTGAGCGCCATGCGGAACATCAAGCAGATCCAGAAGTTCTGGTTGAACTCCAGGTGGGCATGGGATCTGGGAATCCTTGAAGCTATCTCTATAATCTCTATAATCTCTCTCCTCCCCCTAAACAGGCTCCGCAAGCAGTATCCCTACCGGGACGGCAGCTCCTCCAATCTCAACTCTGGCAGCGCCAAAATCAGCTCCGTCTCGGTGACCGTCTCCACGGCGGTGACCCAGCAGCAGCAGCAGCAACAGCAGCATCACCAGCACGAGGGCGTCAAGGTGGAGCCGGAGTATCAGATCAGTCCCGATGCCTCCGAGCACAATCCCCAGGCGGACACCTTCGACGAGATCGAGATGGACGCCAACGATGTGAGCGAGATCGACGAGGATCCCATGGAGCAGCAGCAGCAGCAACAGGAGGCGCAGGCGCAGGCCCAAGCTCAGGCCCAGGCCCAGGCGCAGGCGCAGCAGCAGCAAACGGCCGCCGCTGAGATGCAGAAGATGCAGCAGGTGAGCGCTGCGGCGGCAGCGGTGGCGGCGGCGGCCAATGCCAACATGCTCAACACCCACCAGATCAACGTGGACCAGATCAGCGCCGACAAGCTCACCCTGAACGATCTGCTGCACTTCAAGACGGCGCGGCCCCGCGAGGAGATCATCCTCCAGATCAAGCATCCAGCCGAGGGCACAGGTAGGCAGTATTTCCTCTTCCTCGTTAGCTTCTATCTCACCCAATTCCCTTGCAGCCACCCAGATCCACACGATACCCTCGCAGGCGCAGCAGCACACGATGGCCACCATCACCGCTGGGGGCTACAACCAGCAGATCATCAGCGAGATCAAGCCGCAGCAGATCACGCTGGCCCAGTACCAGGCCCAGCAGCAGGCTCAAGCTCAGGCTCAAGCTCAAGCTCAAGCGCAGGCTCAGGCTCAAGCTCAAGCTCAGGCGCAGGCACAGCAGCTCGCCCAGCAGCAGCTGGCGGCCGCTCAGCAACAGCAGCTGGCCGCCGCCGTCCAGGTGCATCACCAGCAGCAGCAGCAGCAGCAGGCGGCCGCCGCCCAGCAGCAGGCGCAACAGCAGGCGGCAGCGGCGGCGGCCGTCAAGATGCAACTCACCGCTGCCACGCCCACCTTCACGTTCAGCGCCCTGCCCACGGTGACGGCGGCGGCCACAACAGTGCCCACAGCCGTGCCCGTCGCAGTGACCACCGCCACCGCTCCAGCCAACACGATGAACACTTCGGCAAGCGGGGCCAACACCTCGTCCGTGAGCAACAACACCAGCCTGGGGGGTGGCAATGGTACGATTACCTCCTCGGCAGCGGCGGATAACTTTGAGGAGCGGATGAACTACTTCAAGATCCGGGAGGCCGAGCTGCGGTGCAAGGAGCAGCAGCTGGCCACGGAGGCCAAGCGAATTGAACTGAACAAGGCGCAGGATGAGCTCAAGTACATGCGCGAGGTGCATCGTTTGAGGGTGGAGGAGCTCAAAATGAAGATTCGCATCCTGCAGAAGGAGGAGGAGCAGCTGCGCAAGTGCTCCAACTCATGAGACCTGGAGGACATCAGCGATGTCGAGGATGTTGATGATATCGACGAGGAGGAGACGGACGCCTACTTGGATCGTTTCACCACCACGGGGGGCTTCTAGTTCTTATAGTCTTAGGTCTACAGTTAAATCCACACAATCCTCCTATCAATCCCAGTCCCATTCCCACCTCCCAACCCTCCCTGAATCCTCCTTTGATCCTTTCCCTCACCATTTTTTTGTTTATTTAGACTCTTGTTTAGTTGAAACGGGGCGGGGGCTCACCGGTGGGCGCTTGGTCCACCGCTGGCCAGGATTACCGACTAAGCCATCACTAATTGTAAATCGCAATCAATCAATCACACACTCACACACACACAGACACATACACGGCATAATACAGTGGGCGTGGCCAGCTAATCCACGAAGGAAACTTAGAAAAGTCCTTGTTTCTTTGGGGTTTCAAGGGAATTGAGAGATTGGAGACTCACCTGGACGTCTCCGCCTGCCGCCCTTGTTCTTGGGCCCCACCGCCGGCGTCGAGGACATGGTGGCCTCGTGGCGGATGGTAAAGGGTCCCAGGATGGGCTCTTCCTCGCCGCTAATGTCCAGGGGATTCACTCGCAGCATGTTGGCCTCGCTGGTCTGTGGTTTCAAAAGGGAAAGGGATTATTTAGTATCCTTAAAGAGAGTATTCTTAAAGGGATAATTTTTAAAGGGAGTATTCTTAAAGGGAGTATCCCTAAAGGGAGTATCCTTAAAGGGAGTAACACTAAAGGGAGTATCCCTAATGGGAGTATCCCTAAAAGAATACTACCTAAAGGGAGTATTCCTAAAGGGAGTATTCCTAAAAGAAGTACCCCTCTTCTTTATATAAACTCACCTCTCCCAGGCTATTCCTGGCAAAGCACTGCACCACGCCGGCATGCCGCTTCTGCACCCGATCCAGCCGCAACCTTCCGCCCTCATGCACCTGGGCTTCCGGATCCAAGGCGGCATCTCTCCCATTGAGCAGCCAATAAACCTCCGGCTGGGGATTGCCCGTGGCCAGGCAATCCAGCTCCAAAGAACTAGTTTCGTTCGTCAGTGTGGCCGCAGGACCTCGCTGAATAACGGGTTTCTGAAGAACACTCAGCTTGATCATATGCGCCTGGGGCGGCGCAATGCCATTATCCAAAAGGCAGACGTACGAGCCCTGATCCTCGGGCCGCACATTGCTGATCTCAAACCCAAAGGGCAGGGTCCGGCTTCGATTGTGGTGGATCCGCGTCAGATTCGGACTGCTCCAGACGGCCTCGGGTCGCGGCGAGCCCACGCCCGGGCACTCGAGGACCACCGTTTCGCCGGGACGCGCGGAGAGCTCCGAGGGTGGACGCTGCAAGAAGAAGGGCGCCGTGCGATCCGTGTAGTCCACCCTCAACTCGATGGTCTGGGGCAGCCGCAGTTCTTCGCCCGTTATGGCATTGGTGGCCGCGCAGCTGTAGTTGCCCGCATCCTTGGCAGTCACCGAGTCCAGGACCAGAGCGCCCGCCGCTCCCGGCAGCAGCTCCGACTGCGGCAGCTTCTCACCATTCTTGTAGAAGCTCCAAATGGCCGGCGGATTGGAGATGACGGCTCCGCAGCGGATGAGGATGCAATTCCGAGGAGCCACACTCCAACGGATGGAGCCCCGGCCCGAGCCATGACCCGCAGCCGGGTCCAGGGCTATGGACACGAGGGCCAGGCGAGCGGGCGTGGACACCAGGATCCCAGGGCCATATGTGGCCACGCATTGGTAATCGCCAGCGGTCTGGGCGCTCACATAGATCCGCAGCCGCCAGGCACAGTCGTCACTCCCACTGGTCACATTGTAGCCGGCCGAGGGGCTGAGGACGCGGTAGGGCTCCCCGGAGGAGCCACTGCGCCGGAACTGCCACTCCAGGCGATCCGGCTTGAGGTTCAGCTCGCACTCGAAGACCACCTCATCGCCCTTGGGCGCCACCGCCGATTCGGGAGCTCGTTCGAAGTAGACTCCGAGGTCGGCGGGTGTGGAGCTGGAGCTGGCGAAGTTCCTACTGCTGGCCAGCAGGCACCAGAGGATCAGTGTCCACGCAGAAGTGGGTCGTGCCATGTTTGAGGGGAAGCGGGTTCCAGTCTGAAAGTGGAATAGAAAGTTGATTAATTTCAGGGGATTTTCTTTGGAAGATTAAGACAGATCTTGGTGGCAAAGGAATTCCCTGAATGACTCTATTGAATCCTGTATAGAACCCCTTTCCTGGCCCAAAGACACAGGAATCCCGATCGCAGCGAGCATAGCTTGAGCCCAACTGTACCACTCAACCTGCTGGTATCTGCTGGTTCTCCTCCTGCTCCTGCTCCTTCTGATCTACCCTCTTTCCTCTTCCTTAACCTTCTCCTCCTCATCCTCCTCCTCCTCCAGCTACTGATCCAACTGCCACATAAAGGGGGCGTGACAACGGAAGCAGTCGGGGCCAGCAATGTGCCATTTAAACTGGAGCTTCAGCTTCGAGTCTCGACCCAAGCTTCATCTTCATCTTTTGCAGGCTTCAGCGCCCGGGCCAAGGACTCGTCCGGGGCCCCAGATTGTTAATGGCGTGTCATTATTATGAGCGGCCCTGCCCTGTTTACCAGGTTTACCAGGAGGTAGCAGGAGAAGGGAGCAGGGCCAGAACGAGTCTGGCCTGCGACAGTTTGGGGCCTCGCTCTCTCGATTTGAAATTTAAACGATGCCACAACACAAAAGCGCGCGCGGAATTCCAAGAAAACGGCCGCCCAGTCGTTAGGTGCCCTCGTCGGTCGCTGGCTCGGTCCTGCCCCCCAGGCACACCCCTTCGGAGTCCTCCTGACGCACATAAATCGCAACGCGGCTCCCATTTGATAGTCATTATTGGTCCGAGGCGCGTGCAGCTGCCGCTGCCGATGCTGCCGTTGCCGTTGCATGCCCAGGCTGTGGCCACTTGTTAACGCAAGGAGCAAACCGGACTGCCAGGAGTAGGAGCAGGAGAAACCAGCTCGACGCTGATTTAAAACATCTGACAACAAAAGTAAAGCGCGAAATTGACGCAGGTTTCTGTGGTCCCCAGTGCTCCAAGCTCCATGCTCCATGCTCCGTAACCCGCGTCCACTTGTTGCCCGTTGCCAGTTGCCAGGTTGCGTGTGTTGAAAATTAATGCGCATTCCTGGGCCAGCAGCGCAAAAAGCAGGCCCTGGACGGAGGAAATGAATGGGGCGCTGCGAGAATAATAACACAACAGAGGGAAAGGGGGAAACAGAGTCAACAGTTGGCCCTTTCTGGGGGCCATTATTTAGATGACGTCACCCCGGAGATATCAATTCAAAGTTGGTCAAATTAAATGCAATTTTGCAAAAACTTTTTACAACAGGAGATGAGGCTGCTACCGGCTACAGCAGGTTACCTTTAATTACCTTTGATTGCGGCCTTTAACTCCTGCTAATGTGAATAGTAAAAGGCTGAAACTGAGACTGAGGATGGATAATAGTCTTGCCTCTGATTACTGGATAATAATCTTCTTTATTTAATTTTTTCTGACCTTGTCCGGTTTAAGGGAACAAAGAAATCTTTGGAAAATGCTGCTAAGTCACAATCATTGTGTTTTGGCTTGGAAAATTACTGTAACTATTTTTGTTTAGCAATATTTATGTTTAGCTAGTTTTGTTTAAATTGCCAGACAAGCCAACTATTGTGGTTGACATGTTGCTAACTATTTTTAGGCATAATCTAAGCATCTAACAGTGACTAAGCCTCACCTCTGGCTCAATTAAATTGCTAAAAGCTTAGCAACAGGTAACTCACATCGAGTAGTGGGGATTATGAGGCAGCAACATGTGGCAAAAACCACCAAATATGGCCAGTGATCTTGAGTTGCCTCAGTGGCTGACCAACCAGCTGTTAGCCCAATTAATTGGCCGTTTGTTTTGCGGCCAAAAGTTAATTCGATTAGCCACGGACAACGACAAGAGCATCCCCTTTGTTGACTCATTTGGCCAGCCATTCACCAGGAAGGGTTATTAATCAAGGCGATGCCACATTAAAAAACCTTAATTAATAGCGAATAAATATGTTGAGTTTTGTCATAACAAAAACATAGCATACACTGAGCAAAAGCAATAAATTGATTTATGGACTCAAAGCTAAAGACATGAATTAATCTAAGCCCGAGAGTCTCTGGGATCTTGATTAAGTCTTTCTGGCCTTTGTAATCTGAGAAAGTTATGAGTTCTTTATGAATTCCCCCTTTCTCTTTGTGTACTAAGTTAGTGGCTCGCCGGCTGTCTGTTTGCTTGTCAGAAATTAGCATAAAACTGTTAGAAAAGCCGAAGCCGAAGCCAGGGGCGTGGCGCCCAGTGTCTTGAGACAATTGAATTGAATAGCGGAAGGGTACGGGGGGCAGAGGTCTCCCAGAGTAGATCCCGGAGAGGTCTCAGACCTCACAGAGCTCATTAAATAAGTGCGAGGCGTAGCGAAGAGGCCAACAATGGTGGTTGAATCTATCCATATGACTCGGTGTTTGTCATAGGAGTGGGCCAGGCCAGGCCAGGCGATCCCGACTGCTTTTGGCCATTAGCAGCGGCAGTTAACAGCTTGTAAAACACTAACACCTGCTACAAGTTCCCATTCCCGTTCCCCATGTCGTTGTCGCTACTCCGAGAGGAGGGTTCAATAAAACCTGAGAGCCAGTTCATCATCATCATCATCATCGGAGAAAGAAAAGGAGCAATAGAAAAATCACCAGCGACTTCCAATCACAGTGAAAGATGATTAAAGGCTACCAGTGTCACACTTGAGCCCTAAAAATCATAAAAATCATCGGTATTGGCCAACAAAGTAATCATCGGGGCTTAAACGAAAGCCTATCAATGTCAATGGCTCTGCAATTAGTTTCATTGAAAGCCTGCCCGCTCCGCTTTTTCGTCATGGTCACTCCAGTCTAGAATTCAGTTCACCGCGGAGGGTCTTCACTGTGCACAGAGCACACACTGGCGAAAGGTATGGCGAAAATTCTTGGGCAAATGGAACCTGTTTTGCCAGCCGGAGAAGAGCGGCGGAGGAGCGGCAGCGGGAGCAGCAGCAGCTGAAATCTTCTTTTGAGCGCGACCGGAACCGGAGCCCAAAAACAAGATGCCAAGTCGCAGAACTACACACACTCGCACACACAGACACAACTATCCACCCAAACCCCTAACCCATACACACGCACAAGCACAGGAGCGACTCGGTTGGCGCCCAAAGAGGGGCCACAGAAGATTCTAAGAAGAGAGAAGAATTTGTGAAATGGGAAATTCTTTACTATAGTTAATAATATTATGGTAGAAATTACCAAATATTTTAGACTTGGATCGAGAGAAAAGAGAAGATTTAGCACAGAGAAGAATTGATAAAATGGAAGAGTGAAGAATCCATGAAATGGGAAAATCCAAACTCAAGTTTTCTTTTTTTTAAGGAAAGCAGGGAATATTACGGAAGGAATTACCAAATAATTTAAACTTGGAAATATTTTAATAAGAAATCGAGAGAAGATTTGGCACAGAGAAGAATTGATAAAAGGGGCTTGTCCCAGAAGAATCCGTTAAATGGGAAATTCTAACACTAGTTTTCATTTTTGGAAGGAACGGAAGTAAAATTATTATAATATAATAATTACCAAATAATGTAATCTTTTATTTATTAAAGAAATCACAATAGGATTTGACACAAAGAAGAATTGATAAAATATAGGAGCGAAGAATCCGTGAAATGGGAAGTTCTTAACTCTAGTTTTCTATATCTTTAAGTAATATTATTGTATGAATTGCCTACCAATTTAATCTTGAAAATATTTATATAAGAAATCGAGAGAAGAGAGGAGATTTGGCCTAGAGAAGAATTGATGAAATGGAGAAGAATCCCTAAATCGGAAAATTCTTCACTCTAATTTTATTTTTTTCTACAGATGCAAGTAATATTAATTGTAGCAATTACCAATAAATTTAAACAAGGAATTAATTAGATAAAAAAGTCGTGAGAAGGAGAAGATTTGTCCTGGAGAAGAATTGATGAAATGGCTTAGTTATAGACCAAACTCTATGGTTTTTATGATTCTTATTCAAATTTTAATAGGAATAGTACGTAAGGCAAGTATTCAAGACTCAATATCTTAAGAAATTATCAAAAAGCTCACAAATTTCTCACAGTGCACCAGTGCTGCTCGGAGGGCTGGTTAAGCGCCAGGGCGGTGGCGGTGGCAGAAGGTGAAGAAACTCGCATGTAAACGAGTTCGAAATCTGCATTCCAGCGACAGCCAACAGGATTTTCTACTGCTGCCACAAAGGATGATGATGATGATGATCATCCCCGTATCCCGCGATCATGATCATCTCCGGATCATCATGATGACGAAGCTGGCTGGCTGGATGGGCTTCGTCGCCCCACCTGTTTCTGTTTCTGTTGCAATTCTCGGTTCTCGGCTCGGAATGAAATGAAATGGCATGGCCTGGGCATAGAGTGGAATGGAATGGAATGGGGCTGAGGTGGATGCCTGGATCCTCCATCGACTCCCCAATATATATACTTTTCTCCAGAGAGTGCGTGGGCCCCGAAAACGATTTGTATGGGCTAGGAGCCCCGGCCTGAACTGGAGCCAGGGTGATGGTTATGGTTATGGGTGCGGAATCGAAGCTGCACGCCCACCACAACCACGAAGCACACTCTGGGGATTGGGATCATATTTTGTATGCGTGGGCGCCGCCGCCGCCATGGTCAGGATTAAGATTAGCAGTTTAGTTACCTTTTGTACTCTTTGTCACTGGCTCTCCGGCTGATCTTCTTCGGGATTCCTTCGCTGTATGCCTCTCTCCGCCACCTTCAGCGCTGCATTCTGGCGCTGTCCGAGAGCTGCAAGTAAGGAAGAAAAAAAGAACGAATCAGAGATGGGGTTCTCTTGGGGTCTGTCACATAAATATATTGAAAATAGACGACACTTTTAATGAATTTCAAAATAATTGAGGCCTAAAGTGGCACAAAAAAGCTCGGCGACAGGCAAATAAATGCGAAGCCTATAAATAAACCTCAAAAACTGGGTGGGGAGAAGAGAAGAGCTGACACGTGTGTGTGCGCGAGGGTCACCCAAGAATTCTCAGGGAAATAATAGAGTCTAGTATCAATATTTACAAATATATTGGGGGTAATCCCGGCCCATAAAACCAGCAATTTCTGCTCCTGAATACCCCTGACAAAACTCCCCTTTGCTGTTTGCCTGTCCATTTAAAAAGACATAAAACTAAGACTGCCCCCGGACCCGGTTCCGGCCCCCGCAAAAGACACCGAAGACTCCCAGCGAGAGAACCAGTGTCATAAATATTCCGAAAATACAAATTTCCAAGCGAGTGGCTAAAAATTATGCCAAAAAGCACATAAATAATAATGGAGGGGCCAGAGTCTTCCCGATATCCATCCGATACTTTTAATTAATTTATGCGATTCGCTGACTGGCAACCCCAGCCTCCTCCCACACACACACTGATCACACACACCGATCACACCCCTCTCGCAGCCCCCTTTCACTTGCAGTTGTTGGGCCATACTTTCTAGAATATTTTTCTTGAAAAGTCGCCAAGTCGAGCAAAGTTAACAACACGAATTTGACTACGAAAAAATGTATAAAAATAAAGAAAGAACAAACAATAAAAATAAAACGAGCGCCACCTCAGTGGAAAGCAGCTTTTTCGGAGAGAGTGTGTGTGTGTGCGAAGTGTGTTGGTGAGTGACAGTTGTCATTTTTCATAAATATTTTCCACATTTACATATTTTGTTGTTTTTTTGTTCTAGTGAGAAATAAACGTGGAAAACACACACAAGACACGGCTATGGAAGGCGCAGAGGTCGCAGATCTATTGGGGAATATTACGACAGCGACACAGGTCCATCATAATAATAATCTCTGGTTTTTCCCAACTTTTATGACACTTGTCAGTCATCAGGAGGCGATAATGGAGCCCAAATAGAATCAAGTTTGAGTCGTGATAAATAAATTTGGCATTTTATGCGCTGTGACTTGACTTAATTCCCTGACAATTATTGAGTTTAAATTAATAATTTTATCGCTGATGACTTAATCAAGCTAGCAACTAATTTTGAATAGATTTTATTATTAAAATCAGTCAGGGGACATGTTCCCAGGGAAGGTTTTTATATTTTTTTAAGGCTTTATAATGTATGTATTTATTATTATTTATTTAAAACATTTATATTAGATTAGATCAGAGAGTCAGCACATTTCTCTGCCCAGCCTCTGCCTGATCTCTCTTTTTTTGCAGATCTTGCTAAATTCAAGCATTTCAAGGAGCTAAACCTTTGGACCTGAAACTGGAATGTGTTCCGATTTGATTTGCGATCCCCAACAGGCCCTAAGATATCATATTTCGCAACGTTGTTCTTTTTTTTTTTGCCACATGTTGCTGGTGCTCAGCCAAGTGTTGCCCCTCTCTCTCTGGCTGATGACTCACTTGGCAGCGAATTAGAAATAGTGGCAACTGCAACGGCTGCAGTGGCAGCATAAATGACAGAGAAGCTTTTTCATTTGACACCAACATATATGCGACCGACATCTCTCGCCGCCGCTCTCAGAGTGTGAGTTTTCTTGAGTTTTTCTCCCGAGTTTTCCGTGGGCGTGTGAAGCCCGGCATCGTTCTCACAGATGTGCAACTGTTGCAGATATTGCCGGCTGCCCGCCTGCCTGCCTCTTAATTCTGTCATAATTAATGCCACCGCTTGGCGCAATTTTCCCCCTTTTCTTGGTAGTTTTATTATTATTATTATTATTAGCCGCCCTGCAGCAAACGACGAGCGACATTTGAGCTAATTTTCCCGCTGCTCGCATTCCGCGGGTGAAAGCCATCGACATCTGATTTCACATTCACATTCACATTCATTCTGGCAAATGCAAAAAATGCAAAAGCAAAAAATAAGTAAGAAAAACATATATAAAAATAACAACAGTCACAAGGGGGGAATAAATAAAAAGGATGCCAACACTTGGATACCCTGAAAAATAAGGTAAAATTCAAGAAAATACAAAAATAACTATGATTTATAAAAGGTTTTCTTAGATTTTAACTTTTATTCAAGTTTCTAGTTACTCTGAAATTTACTAGGAAATTCTTCGTTTATATAAAAATATTGTGTATTTATATAGCTTGATTAGAAACAAAAGCTGTGCCTGTCACTTGCGTGACTTGAAAGCAAACAAACTAATCATAGAATTCTGAGGAAAATGCATTGATTCTATTTACATTATATATGTATATTCCCCATAAAGAAAACTATTCTCTTTATAATACATAGATTCTATAATATATATATCTTATATAAAATACATTTTATAGTTTACAAATAAATAAATAAATCCCAAACCAGCTTAGGGTATCGATGCAGGCAAAGACAAGGCAAGGCGGCATGCTCCAAAATTTATGCGTTGCCTGATCTGAGAGGGGGGATCTCTTGGAGCTTGGATTGGTAGCAGAGTGGGCTTGGATGGGTGGCTGCGAAGGAGAGAGAGAGAGCTCCCTCTGCAGTGGAGTCCAGTTTTGAATATCGTTCAATTGGCGCACTCGGCGATCGCTGGCATGCCTTTTTTTGTGGTTCGCCTGGGTTCGGTTCCTGTTTTTTGGCTCACGGCGAATCTTATCCATTTTCGATTCGATTCCCTTCCTCTCCCCCCCCGTATCACCCTCATTTGCATGCCTATTATAAATTTTTCAAATACTTGTCTGGGGCTGCCCTCCTCGCCGTCGTCCGAGTCGTTGCTGCTGCTGCTGGGCCCACCATGTTCAGTGATTGCTATCGTTGTCATTGTTGTTGCTGTTGTTTCTGTTGTTGCTGTTGGTGGTAGCTTTGGCTTTTTCATTGCAATTTATTTGATTTTCATTGCATTAAATTTTTTGCGCCGTCTCGCTGCCTTTGTTTTCCTGGTGCGTTGCCATAATTTGTTGGTTGTCCGGCCCTCCTTAGATTCAGATCTTGGAATTTCAATTTGCGTTTCGTTTGGCTTCGTTTCTTGGCCTCTTTCCCTCTGCCCCTTTTCGTACCAATTCTCCGCCTCTGGTTTTCCACGTAACAAGCTTGTCAAGAGGGGGG